>CAEFZY010012157.1:0-21106 GCA_903066815.1 Brachyrhaphis roseni
ACTGAAGACTGAAGACTGAAAACTGAAAACTGAAAACTGAAGACTGAAAACTGAAAACTGAAGACTGAAAACTGAAAACTGAAAACTGAAGACTGTCTGAGTAAAGAGACTTTCAGCCAGGATCCTTGCATAGTTTAAATCATCTGAGTTTATTTAGGCGTTTCACAAACCAGCATGTTTTGCCGTTTATTGTAGATTATAGATGAATAGATCGAACACATTCAGATGCTTCAGAAGAGTCGGGTTTAGGAAACCCTTCAGAAGCCTCAACATGTTATATCTGGTTATTGAGCTGAAGTACGAAGGTCAGAGGTGATTAAACAGAAACACTGAAGCCTCTCTAGAGTTACCAGGTTTATTTAACAAAACGTTTTCCATCAGCATTGATGCACTGAGTGGTTCCTGTGGGTTGACGGAGCAGACGGGTTGGATGGTAGAAGCTGGTTGGGTGTTACTGAGGAGGATGTCTTCGGTCCCATTCCTCCTGTACTTGAGTGATCCACCCGTTGTAGTTGGACACCTTGGTGTAGATGCCCAACTTGTCCACCATGCCACAGCGCTCGCCCCACGACACGAGGCCGACCAAGAACCAGGTGCGCCGGTACAGAGTGACCATCGGCCCCCCGCTGTCCCCCTCACAGGCATCGATTTTCCGACCCAGGATCCCGGCACAGAGGACGTTGTTGGTGATTTCATGGGGAAACATCTGCTGGCTGCAAAAGGTGTGATTAACCAGCGGGACTTTGATGACGTTGAGTGCTGAGCTGTACCTCCCGCTGTCATCTTTACCCCAGCCTGTCACCACAGTGGTGGTGCCGTTCAGGTGGAGCACCTTCTCGGCCAAAGAGCGGCCAGGTAAGCAGGCGGGGACGATGTATTTGGAGAACGGGGCAGGCGACTGCAGACGCATCAGGGCGATGTCGTTATCCATCGTCCCAGAGTTGTACTTTGGATGTTTGAAGGTTTCGGCGACTCTAAGCAAAACCTCTGTGCCTTCATTTCTCGTTCGCTCGTAGTCACCTGAGTAAAAAGGTCATGATCATGATAAGGTGTTACGTTTTTAACACTCCTGTACACTATTGCATCTTGTGAAAGAGAAACTGCCTCAGGAAAACAACTCTCCCACAATGCCGAGCTGCACATCTAAACCTGGAGAATAAGAGCTTTATCATCAGATAAATCAGGCAGAGGTTGGAAAATGAACTTACACGCCAACGTTCTCTGCATATATGCAGAACAGAACTGCCAACTTCAACTAGAATACTCCAGCAATGACCAGTAATGATGTCACTCAATGTCACTCTATGCTATACTGAGGCTTTACTCACATCAGGATGTCAGATGCTTGAAATTGAAAGTGAAACTTTTGCCGTTACGTCTTTGCTTACTGCTTGTTTTATTCTCTTCATCCTCATCTGATCATTTCATGGATCATTCAATTTTAATACCCAGATGGTCATTTAAATATGAAAAATAATGATAATAAAGCCACAGGATGCTGAGTCATCCCCAGTCATGACTCAGCAGAACTCAGTCCACACCACTGATCTCAGTGTTCATGCTCTAACAGCTCATTGAAGATGACACCATCACTTTAAAGACTTGATGTCCAAAAAAATCTCCTTCATTTTCTCTGTAGATCTATAGAACCAGTTCTTCAATACCTCGGCATAAATACCAAGATGGCAGAAACAGCAGCTCAACATTTTAAGTTTCTGCTACATGACTGAAGTTTTTCCCAAGTTGATGAAAGAAACAGAGGCTGAAATTAAATGTGAAACCTGCTGCGCTGTGATTAACAGAAGATGAAATAAAAGTTGCAGAAATCCTTGAGTTTCATTTTCTGTTTGTTTTTGTATTATGTTCAGTTTGATGGTTTATTAATTCTCACCCAGTCGTACGCTGAACCTGAAGTTGTTTTCAAGGCAGTGGGCAGCAGTCAGGACCCAGTTTTCATCAATCAGAACCCCTCCGCAGTGGAAATGCCCTCTGGCGTTCAGCACCAGCACCTGGATGTACAAAATACATGAAATATTAACACTGGCCTGGAAACACACAGCTGAAACATTTTACTCAGATTACTTTAATTAGTTCTTTTTAACCAAATCTGACTTTAATTTGGAAGATTATTTCTTGGTAACTGGCTTTGAGCAAAGTTCCACCAAACCCAGTATCTTGTTTTTTTAAATGAATTGTGAGTCCAAAATAAGAGCTCAGTGTTGGCAGTATGAACTTTACTCAGTCTGACTAAAAATCCATAACAAAATATCCATAACTTATCCAGTTGGTCATTTTTTCTTTTTACCTATTTGAAATAATTTTCCGTTTGTTTCAGCAGAATGATTTTAACTCTTCATCACATTGTCGTCTTTAACTGCAGAGGAATCTGCTCCACTGAACCAGTTTTAAGGTTTTACGGTTCAGGAATGTTTCCTGCAGTGAAACAAAATGTCTCCACTGAGACTTTTCTGGTTCACCTCAAAGTCCCTTTCCAGTGAGAAATGTCCGACATGCAATACCTTCCAACAGAAGGGATTCGTTGCTCAAACCCAACACAGACATGCAGGCAGTCCGGTTGGTTGGTGGGAGTAAAGCCTGTTTGAATATTTCCAGTTACTAAGTTCTCAGCTGCAGCTGGAAAGCCAAAGCTGTCAGTTTGGACAGGTTGGGGTTTCTATCACTTCTGCAGACGATGACGTTGTGTTGACCTTGAGATCGCCAGCAGAGCAGTTCCTGTAGTCCATACTGGAAGATTGGTCCGAATACGAGGCTCTAAAAACAGCCGATTATCGACTCCAGTTGGGAATGAGTTATTGTTCTGAAGTTCAAGTATTTGATGTTTTATGTTTGAGGAAAAATGGTAAAAACCTGAAGTAAAATCTCTTTTTTCACATTGTGGTCAAAGGTCAGGTGTCTGCTGAACTGTTTCCTGTTGCTCGGTTACCTGCCAGGGACTCTCCCCCTTCTTGCCCACCTCCCCTCCGACCGTCCAGGGCAGCAGGCCGTCCACCGCCTTGCTGTACTCCGACCTGTTGATCAGAATCTGACCACAAGACGAGGTACCTGCAGCACCAAACACCTGTTAGCATGTTAGCAGGAATCCAGGCCAGTTCATGCTTTGTCTTTATTCAGTTACATCCAGAGGAACATGCTGCATTCCTCTTCTACTTGAAAGTTAGAATTTTATTATTTTTAAGTTGGTAAAAATCATCTTCAGAATCCCTGAAGCAAAAATCTTGACCTAAAATATTATATTTTTGACCTTTTAGCTCAAAAGGAGGAGGAGAGATAAACTTGTAATTTGCACTTCTGTCAGTCTGTAACTCCTAAGTTGCTCACCTTCATGGTAGGTTTACCTTCACACTGGCAGACCATACTGGTCCCAGTTTGCAACTGGAACAAGGTTAACATGGGTGTGACATCATTGTGATGTCAGATTTGTAACATTAAAGTCGAAGGTCAAATCAATTTTTTGCCTAGCACAGCTTTAGTCATGCTCAGGATGTTTCTCCACCTACTGGTGGGTAACATGTATTGCAGCCATTTAAAATTGAAAACATCAGTTTAAACAATATTCTGATTGTTTTATTAAAGTGTCATCTTAGCCTTTCCCTGCGTAACGCAGTCAGCTGATCTGAGGCTGGGAGTCGCTCTCACTTTTCGGGCTGCATTTCCTGGAGTCGTCGTCCAGTTTGTATCCGTTCAGGCAGCTGCAGCTCCGCCGGGCGCCGTCTTCGCTCTCTGAGCATTCATGGTCGCAGTCGCCGTTGCCCACAGAGCAGTTTGTGGCTGTTGCATCTGGACAGAGTTTAGATTTTATTTAATAAAGTCAAGCATCGTAGATAAATGTTTGGTTTCGGGTTAATTTGTCGTGTTTTTCTCTTTTTGCTATAACAAATAGAAATCATATAGATGATCATATCCACATTAGAACCGGGTCTAAACTGATACCAGCCTCCGGTCCAGAACCCTCATCAGGTTCATATGTTTGACCTGCAGCCAGAAGGTCGGACTCACTGTACTGGCAGTATCTGCCCTCGTATCCATGGTAACAGAGGCACTTGTAGTCCTGGTACTGATCCATGCAGTCTCCATGGATACACATGTGGGACTGACACTGGTTCCCATCTGAAACACAGACCACAGACCGGACCGGACTGCATCAGAGACCGGACCGGACCGGACAGGACCGGACCACGTCAGAGACCGGACCGGACCAGACCGGAGCGGACCGCGTCAGAGACCGGACCGGACCGCGTCAGAGACCGGACAGGACCGGAACAGACCAGACCACGTCAGAGACCTGACCGGACTGCGTCAGACACCGGACCGGACCGGGTCAGAGACCAGACCGGAGCGGACCGCGTCAGAGACCGGACCGAACCGGACCAGACCGCGTCAGAGACCGGACCGGACCGGACCACGTCACAGTCCGGACCGGACCAGAGTTTTTTGTAGAGTTTGTAGAGTTTTGCTTTGAAGAAAAGCAAAACTCTACAAACATGTTCCATCAGGATTCTGTTACGTTTATTATTTTTATATAATTGTAACAATTTCAGGATCTTTTTCTTAATCCTGTGGTGTTTAAGTGACTCACCGGTGTACACGGTCCAGAAATCCAGCTGCAAGACAAACAAAACATCAGAGGTAAGATCTGAAACTGTTTATGGCCGTTCAGCTGAACCCTGTAGTTTAACTGGAGCGTTCCCCATTAAACTCTGTAGTTTAAACTACATTAAACCCTGTAGTTTAACTGGAGCGTTTCCCATTAAACTCTGTAGTTTAAACTACATTAAACCCTGTAGTTTAACTGGAGCGTTCCCCATTAAACTCTGTAGTTTAAACTACATTAAACCCTGTAGTTTAACTGGAGCGTTTCCCATTAAACTCTGTAGTTTAAACTACATTAAACCCTGTAGTTTAACTGGAGCGTTCCCCATTAAACTCTGTAGTTTAAACTACATTAAACCCTGTAGTTTAACTGGAGCGTTCCCCATTAAACTCTGTAGTTTAAACTACATTAAACCCTGTAGTTCAACTGGAGCGTTCCCCATTAAACTCTGTAGTTTAAACTACATTAAACCCTGTAGTTTAACTAGAGCGTTCCCCATTAAACTCTGTAGTTTAAACTACATTAAACCCTGTAGTTCAACTGGAGCGTTAGAGCGTAATGGGAAGGTTTTAGTTTACTAAAGGTTCCCCTGGAAGCTTGTCAAAGAAAAAATGAAATGTTTCTCACATTGATTCAGAACACAACATGGACATTTTCAAACCAAAATTTCTCATCCTCATTAAACTTGATCAATTTTAAACTGTGTAGTTTAATGGGAAACGTGATTATTGCTGTTTGAGATCAGAATTTGAAACATGATTCATAATCACTGCTGAGTTCAGATATTAGCTTAAAACTGATTTTTTTACTTGTTGTCTTTATTTTTCTTTCTTCCATTCAGAATTTAGATTTTTTCTTAAAATGTAAAACGGGTCTTAAAGTGTTTGTTTCTGCCTTTACAATCCTCCATAATGAATTTAAAATGTGTGCAGAAAGATTCAGTTCATATTTGATTCTTGTTGCTGATTGTTTGGTTCATTCGTTCATTTTAAGCTGCTGAAGGATCAATAAATCCTCTGATCTGAAAGATGAAGGGATGAAAAGCATCAAAACTATTTAACAGATATTATATTATGAAGTGATGAGAAAATAAAGTTTTAATATCCATAAATCTTCCCAGTAAAACCTGAATCAGGTCCGTTTTCATTCATTCATAACTTACTGTCGCCTCTCGGGTCTGAAAAATCTCTCTGGCCTCCTCAAAGTCACATTTCTCCTCCACACATTCGCGCTCCTTGGAGGGCGGCTTCAGCTCCTCCAGGAAGCTGTTGGCCCGGCGGGACCGGAGCAGCATGTGGGCCGAGGCCGGGTCGGAGAACACTGGACACACAACACACAGAGACACACAGAGACACACAGAGACACACAACACACAGAGACACACAGAGACACACAGAGACACACAACACACAGAGACACACATCACACAGAGACACACAACACACAGAGACACACAACACACACAACACACAGAGACACACAACACACAGAGACACACAACACACAGAGACACACACAGACACAACACACAGAGACACACACAGACACAACACACAGAGACACACAGAGACACACAGAGACACACAACACACAGAGACACACAGAGACACACAACACACAGAGACACACAGAGACACACATCACACAGAGACACACAGAGACACACACAGACACACAGAGACACACAGAGACACACATCACACAGAGACACACAGAGACACACAACACACAGAGACACACAGAGACACACAGAGACACACAACACACAGAGACACACAGAGACACACCGTTTACACATTTCACTCTTTGAGTTTTAACAGGATCAAGTCTTTTAACTGGATTTCTGTTGAACAGAATCAGACCGGACCGAATCGGACTGGATCGGACCAGACCGGATCGGATCGGATCGGACCGGACCGGATCTTAAATCTGGTGTTGAGCTTCATTTGGTCGCAGCTGGAAGATGAATCTTCATCTTTTAAAGGAAAACTTGTCTTTATATGTATTTTATAATGTGAAGACAACATGCAGATGTATAAAAACTAAATGTTTGAACACAATCCCAGATCATCATTCCTCCTCCTCCGTGCTTTACATTTTCTGATCTACATGTTGCTGTGAATTATGATGATTAAAAAAAAGAGAATCTGGCTCAGTTTCTCTCTCTTCATCTGTTTAATTAAATAATTTATATTTTAATGTATTTAAAGTGTTTCTTCTCTATGAAGTTATAAACTTCAGACATGTTACCAAGAACAAAATGATTTTAAAATCTATGGAAAAAAATTATATAAATTATTAGTGTTTTGTACCAGAAAATGAACCTGAAATAATAATAATAATAATAATAATAATAATAATAATAATAATAATAATAATAATAATAATAAACCACTTTATAAGCCACAATGGACAAAACTTACATAAAAATCTGACATTATATTGAATAAATAAAATAAATGTTTTCTTTTCAATGTGATAATAAAAAGCAGAAAAGACTAAAATCTAATTATACTCAATTTGTTTTCTCTTTATTTTGCGGTTTGTCTGTAAAGTTTTTCTTGCACTTTCAGGTTTTATCTCCACCAGCAGCAGTTCTGTCTGTTCTGTCTCTGAACGGATCAGAACCAGAACCTGCTCTGTCATATTCAACGCTTCGCACCAATCAGCTCAAATGTGTTTATTATTTCCCTGAAAAACGATGAAACCTTGAACATTTTCATCAGAAACATGAAGATGTCTCCCTGCGTTCAGGTCAGACAGGAGGAGTTTTTCCTTCTGGGTGATTTTCCTTGTATTTAAAGTATCTCAGGTAATCCCACCTGACAGGCTGAGGGCTGAAGTCGACCACAGAGCGACGCAGAGCAGCAGGCCGAACCCGGAGCGAGTCATGGCCTCCATCAGACCTGCAGACACCAACCAGAAGTCAGACGACGTCTGAGACGATCAGAGAGACGATCAGATGATCAGAGAGACGATCAGATGATCAGAGACGATCAGATGATCAGAGAGACGATCAGATGATCAGAGATGATCAGATGATCAGAGAGACGATAGTTCTGTTTCGCTGAAACGTTCGCAGCTCCACTGGATTATTGATCTGTTGCCTGGAGGCTCAGAGTTCTCTGGACAGAACCGACTCGGCCTGCGGTCCGTCCACAGAATCTGAGCTCCATCAGCTGATCGTCAGGCCAAGACGCAGGAAGCAGGAAGCAGGAAGCAGGAAGTGGCTGCTTCCAGAGGCAGAACCAGTTTTTATACTTACATATGAAGAAGCGGCGCTGAGGCTGAGACGTTGGTCCAGTCGGCCGCCGCTGCGTTAATGACTGACCAGCCGTGTTGACAGAGAGTCCACAGTCTGCAGCTCAGCCTGTCGACACACACAGCCTCACCTTTGACCTCCACCCACTCATCTCTGAGGCCGATCGGCATCTCGGTGTCCAACAGAGAAATCTGCTGCTTCTGATAAAACAGCAGGAAATGGATCAGAACCAGGAGGATTCTGGTTCTGATCCTCCTGTTAGAACTCAGTTAGAACAAAAACACCAACAGAGTGAAAGTCATTTGCCTCCCACTGTCGCCCTGTGCTTGATCAGACTGAGCTCTGAAGAAAAGCAGCAGGGTTGTCCAAGCTGTGGTTCGGGGGCCATTTCAGAGAACAGAGCTTCTATAAAACATTGGGACAAACTTCCTTCTGTGGCCTAGTCAAAGGCCATTTAAAGAAAATGGACTTCTTTCTATTCCAAAAAACATTTGAGAAGATAAATGTTCTTTGGTCTCTTTCACATCGATGTTGGAATCTGAATGTTAAAGAGAAAAACATCCAGGAGAAAAATGTGAAGCTCTGAACCAGAGGAACCGGGCCGGAGGAACCGGGTCTGAGGAACCGGGCCTGAGGAACCGGGTCTGAGGAACCGGGTCAGAGGAACTGGGCCTGGAGGAACCGGGCCTCCAGGGCGTCGCTGGGCTCTGGAAACCAGGACGCTTATCAGGGTTAGACATTCTTCTTCTTTTGTTTCCTCTCGGCTCGGCTTACGTTGGGTTTTTCAGAATAAAAGCAGAGGAAGCTTCTCTGGTTCCACGGATTATGAGATGATTAACAGGAATTACAAGAAGCTTCAAAGTAGTTTTGACATTTTGTTTGTTCAAATTATGTGACAACATGGAGCTACAAAGAAAAGATTTAAACAAAGAGAAGCTCAGAAATAATCTTCAGTTTCAGATTTTGTGTTTTAAAATTGCTTTTCAGTTATTTCTTACTTGCATAACTACTATGTAGTAAAATATATATTAATAATA
Organism: Brachyrhaphis roseni; assembly: GCA_903066815.1. Lineage (NCBI taxonomy): Eukaryota > Metazoa > Chordata > Actinopteri > Cyprinodontiformes > Poeciliidae > Brachyrhaphis > Brachyrhaphis roseni. The sequence goes on from CAEFZY010012157.1 coordinate 8,912, forward strand.
AATATTTGAAACTGAACCTTTGTTGAAACATTTAAAACTTTTTTCAGTTTAATATTTTTTTTAGTTACAGTTTTTGCTTCAAAATTAGATTTTAGTTTTAAATCTTTTTCTTTCAGTTTCAAACAAAATGGGTTTTTTTTCATAGGTTTATGGCTCAGATTTTGCTCCGTAAATCTGAGCCTGATCCAAACTGAACATGTGAATCCATGTCACGGTTTATCTCAGTTGTTTTGCTTCAATCAGTATCATGTCCCGATGGTCCAGGAGACGTTTTGTCCTGTCTGGTAAAACGGACGATAAATGGAAGCAGGAAAGTAGGAAAGTAGGCTGCTCATTGTGACGTCCAGGGTTTAGATTACCGTATTGTTGAGCCTCATATCTGTTACCGCTCCGGTTCTGATGGTTTCACAAAGTGTTGTACAAACATTATGAGTCAGAATCAGGACAAGCAGCCAATCAGAAAGTTTACCTTGTTTCTGTGTGAAGATTTTCACAGATTTGACCAAAGAAATTTAAATAAATTGTTTTTTTCTGTGAGATAAATAACTAAAAATGCAAGTTAAAATGGATCTGGTGATTTTTTTAAACTCATTTTTTCCTGCTGTGAAACCAGTTGAATGGATAAACATCCTGTAAAAGTTTTCTACATTTAAAATGCAGCAGATTAAAACTTCTGCTCCGGGTTCAGTTAAAATCCATATTCTGGTTCTGTTTGTCCTGAGTTTGATTAGCAGACTGTAACCATAAAATTCACTCATTTGAACCCAAACATGATTCATTTAGTGAATCTTTGAATTCCTCATTTTATTGTAATGTTTGTGTCGGTTCCAGTCGTCCTCCCTCTGACCTCACAGAGGATGTGATCCCAGGGAAACAGAGCAGAGGAATGGAGCGAGGTCAGAGGCTGGTTTTGTAAAAACAGGGTGGAGGAGTGATGGAGAGATAACCAGAGTCTCTTCTTTCGCCTGTGGATGTTTGGGTTTCATGGGGAAGAACACGCAGCAGGCAGAGAGCCAAGTTCTTCCTCCTCAGCTGGACAATCAGGACGCGCCCGCCCCCCGTCCTCAGCCTTTTGTCTCTGGGCCCAACAGGTGAGACAGAACCTGAAAGCTGTTTTGTTCTGGGCGACGCTTATAAATGCATCAAAGCCGCGTTCATGCAGCTCATCTTCCTAAACGGCCTGCAGGAGAAGACGATGTCCAACTCAGACAGGAAGGTGAGTTGAAACCAGAGCGAGTGAATGAGAGGAACTGATGATTTAGTGACTAACCTCGTCTTCCTCCAGATGTTGTCCAGCGTTCTGGGACTCTTCGTCCTGTTTTCCGCCTGTTCCGCCATGTTGCTCCCTAACATGACCAGGAACCTGAACCAAAAAGGACCAGAAGAAGAAGAAGGCTCCTCGTACGACCCCAACACCTTACGCTGGCCTGAAACCGACAAGAACCACTCTTCTGTTCCGGACCCCATGTGGCCCCCCAGCGGGAACATGAGCAACTACGTTAACGGGCTGCGGATGTTTGCCACCAGCTCGCCTATGATTCCAGAACCAGACACTTCCATCTGTGACATGCTGTTCAGCCAGCCGGTGCCGCCGTCCATCGACCAGATCCCCTTCTTCTGCGTCTGCTCCTACTGCAAAGGAACCGTGGGGCCCAAAGGAGACCGTGGAGACCGGGGGCCTCCAGGTGGGATTACACAAACCTTCAAATGTTGATTTTATACCAGCAAAATCAAAAGATCACAATATTCTTCAGTTCTTAAAGACTGAGATCAGTTTTGTCTGAACCTCAAAGCGTTCGGTCTTTTGCCCATTAATGCCAGTTGATGCATATTTTACACAAACCAGTGATTGGACTGGAAATGCTTTGCTGTTATGACAAATTCTGCCAAATTTGTCCAGTTTGCTCTCCTACGAGGGAACTTACTGGTAGGAGAGCAGTGTGTTGACAAAAAGAGTAAAATGTTATTTGGTAAAAAGGTGGAAGTGGGACAGTTTAATCTGAAAATGATTTTATTATACAGACAAAATATGATCAGAGCATGATGATATAAAACATGAGTAAAAATTAATTATCATTAAAAATGACAAATTCAGACAGAAGAAGTACAGACTTCATGTTTCCGAAGCGTCAAACTTTTGAAACCAATACTTATAGTCAGTAAATATTAAAACAAAGAACTTCCATTATTTAGTGCAGATTCAGCTGAAGTCAAGAGGCTCAGCAGAAACAAAGTAGTAGAAAAAGTCTCAGACTCACTGCTCTGGTGCACTTTGGGTTTTTGTTCGTCATTCAGTGAAGTAACTGCAGGTCAGTCAAATGTCCACAATAAGAGCAACAAAACCTCATAATAAAGTTAAATTAATAAAACTTTTCCTAGAAGTAAACTCAGGTAAGTATGGTTCCTATCTCTGGTGTTTCTGTACATATTTAACTGTTTTTGTTTTTTATCCGTAAAACAGAAGGAAACTGTTGGAGGCATAAAGTTCTGCTTTAGAGCCGGATTGTTGCTCAAGTCTTGCAGTTTTATGCATGAAGTCATTTCAGCACCTTGACTTCATCTTAAAAGCATTCAACAGAAATCGTATTATATAAATATTGATCAGTTCAGATGATTTTTTCTTTGATCAGGCGAACCTGGAAGTCCTGGAATGAGAGGGATGATGGGATTCAAAGGCTACCGAGGATTCACCGGCCCCCAGGGCATAAAGGGTGAGTTACAGACCAACCTTTCTGTCTTCACATGTCAAACTGAAATACAACAGCAGAGAGTCTGAGGTCAGGAGCTTCTTCATCAGCAGTTTCCTTCATTTCCACTTCAGGTCAGAAAGGAGATTCAGGAGAGAAAGGTCAGACCGGTCCAGCTGGATTCACCGGAACGAAGGGCGATCGAGGATTCAAAGGTCTGAGATCAGGACAGACTGGAGATTGACTCAGAAAAATGTTTTTTCACATGATCAATGCTTGATTTGTGTTTCTGTAGGGGAGAAAGGCGACCAGGGCCTGAGCGGACCTCCAGGTTCTCAGGGTCCCCAGGGAGAGACGGGAACTTGCCCCGCCTCCTGTGAAAGTGCCCCAGGTGCACCGGGTCTACCGGGGCCCCCAGGACCAGCCGGGGCCCGGGGCCTGCCCGGGGTGCAGGGCGTTGTGGGAGTTACAGGTGTAAAGGGTGATAAGGGAGACACAGGAGTGAGTGGGCAGCCTGGTGTGAATGGTCAGAAGGGAGATCAGGGTGACCAGGGGATCTGTATGTGCACCGACGGGGCGGACGGCGCCAACGGGGTGGCAGGGGAAAAGGGCAGCAAAGGAGACAAAGGTGATGGTGGTGCACAAGGCATTCAGGGCCCCATAGGTCTGAAGGGAGATCAGGGTAACATGGGTTTCATGGGTCCGCCTGGCCCCTGCTCCCCGGCCATCCAATCAGCTTTCTCCGCAGCCATCAACCAGTCGTTCCCCGCTCCCAACTGGCCGGTTCCGTTCCCTGACATCCTGACCAATGAGCAGGGGCACTTCAACCCGAACATGGGCATGTACACGGCGCCCATCAACGGCACCTACGTTTTCTCCTTCCACCTGGCGACCAATCAGAAGCCGCTGAAGGTCGGCCTGTTCCGAAACTTGTACCCGGTAGCCAGGGTAACGGAGGCGTCGAGCCAGACCACCGCCAGCCACACGGTCGTCCTGCACCTGAGCAGAGGAGACCAGGTGTGGCTGCAGGTGAAGGACTCGCTGACCAACGGCATGTTCACCGACGCCGAAAGCAAAAGCACATTCTCCGGTTACCTGCTGCACCCCGACTCCTGCGACATGCCGATGGGTAGGGACTTCAACCCTCTGCCGCCCTCTGGTGGCTTCTCCTGGAACGGTCCTGGTGACCAACCCACCACTTCGCCGCCTTAGGCTCCGCCCAGCGACAGGTGTTTAGACGCAGACAGCCAATCAAATTCAGTTGCACATTTTAAAGGAGGAGCGTTTGCAGAATGAGGCTGGTACCGACCCGGATGGTCTGCAATAAAACACATTTAAAACACGACTTTATGGTCATTTCATCTCTCCTGGATACAGTTCTGATACTATCCACACTGATTTATCAACAAATTAAGCAAAAAATTGCAAGATATCACATTGATGTTTTGAATAAAGAACCAATATTGTAACATGTACGGCTGATATTTTAGATTTAGCAGCTGATCAGGCGGGTTTATTGTTTGGTCTCTTTAGGAAGATGATTAAATATGAGCTTCACTGAGTCACAGATGGATGAAGAGGAAACATGAATGAAAGTTAAAATAATCTGATTGTAAATCAATTTGTGTCTTTTTTATGTGATAAATCCAAGAAGTTTCTGAATCTCCATGGAGATGAAGAAACGATTAAAACAAATTCTCCTCCTTTGAAACGTCCAGAAAAACTCACTTCTGATTCAACACTGCGTCTGACCTCTGACCTCTCACAGGCGGCTGTAGAAGTTCAGCTTTGCTCCAACATGAAATATTTCCAAAGCACTTTGCAACCGTAGAGTTGATTTGCTTTTAATTATTAAAATCTGCTTATTTTCTTAGGAATATTATCAGTTTGCCTTTTAAAATGATGCATGAATAAAAGCAGAGCAGAAGCTTCCACATTGTTTTTCAGACAATAACTAAAGTGTGTCTTGTAAATGTGTGTTATGACTGTTTATGGATAGATTTATGCCGTTTTGAATAAATCTCCAGCTTTGGAAAGGCGACTGTCTCGTTTTACGCTCCGAATTCGGAGACGAACACAAAACTGGAGATTTTTTCATTTGACTCAAACTCTGATCAGCAGTTTGAGACTCTTGCAGTGATTCATGACAGTTTGCATCTGAGTGACGACAGACAGAGGAATGTTTGGATAACTGAAGTAAAAGAGACGAATACAAAACGCTGCAGTTCTGTGTCTTTATTCAAACGAAGCTCACGGCTCTTCATTCGTCCAAAACCGTTTGCTGCTCCAGAGATCCTAGGAATGTTTTTCAGGTTGTGACTCCAGATCCGCTTTCTAAGATCAACCGCCTCAAAAATAAAACATCCTTCCATAAAAAGCAGCTGGAGATAAACTGACCAGACAAACGAGCTAGTTTACAGATATTATTCACAAATACATCCGACCACTTTCAAAAACATTTAAACTCCAGATATACCTTATTATTCATTAATACACACAGTGGAAACCATCTTAGCGCTAGCGGAGAAGCTAAAATCCTTATGTCCTGTTAAAGCTTCAAAAAACTTGACATGTTCTCTGAGTCATCAGTTGTTAGTCTGATCCGGTCCGGTTGTGTTTATCTACGTAAACCTGCCACAGTAGCAAACTATTCATGTCGTCTCACAGACATCGGACTGTTATGAATTATAATTTTCTATTTCTATATCTGGTTTCAGCCAATCAGCAGCAAGTAAAATAAATGGAGCTCTTGGATTGGTTGCTTTTCAATCACCAGCCAATGGGCTCTTTGCACGTCAGCTTGCGGCTCGATCGTTTCCGATCCATTGAAAACTGCATTTAAGAATCTAAACATTTTTAATCCATTCTAACGGACGATGTTTTTACCTTATCTTCAGGTATATTATATTTTATATTGTCGTTAGAGTCAGAGACCAAGTAACGGTTGGGTTTTTGCTTCTGTAGCCTGAGGAAGCACAACAAGCCCGTAGATTATAGAGCAGCTCTGGTGTCTAGAAAGTTCAGCTGACTGTTCAGGTTCAGAGTTGTTACTTTTAGAAAAACATGTCCGTGTTCCTTAAGGTCTCTGTGTTATTTAGTTTTATTAGTTTTGCTGCTTGTTGTGAAGCAGGACGGTGTTTACAGCAGTGTGTTCAGGTGGATCAGCTGCTCGGCTGTCTGGCTCTGGTCTGCTCTCTCGTTCCCATAAACTCTTTCAGGCTGAATACAGAAGTGATTCATGGAAATAACAGGAGGCTCATTGACCTTCTTCTTTAGGCTGAAGAATCTGATCCAGAGTGAAATGAAGGCTGCAAACTGCAAGCTGTGCGGTGTTAGCTTTAACAAACCACCATCTAATTAATTCAGGATCGATTGGAAATCCATGAAAACTTAAAATCCCATTATATTAGGAAGACAACAATGTTCATGGTATTGATTTATTGGCTTGTGAAATACGACTTTGTCTTTTCTAGTTGTCATGGTAACTCAAAGCAGAAACAATAAAGTCGCATTTTGCTCATGCGGATGTGACGTCAGCGCCGTTCGTGCAAAGAGCCGATCAAGCAGCAGCAGCGTTGGTCAGAGGTACTTTAGTTTCCCAGGCTACATTCTGTCCACAAATCAATAAATGGGAAGTTTTTCCAGGAATAGTGAACATACCTGGTATCATTTCCCTGAACTTCAGAACAAAAACACACAGCAGCTCTGATCGTCTCTATTTGTGCTGCAGGCTGTCGGAAACTTTGACAGAAAATCTTTTCTGCTAATTAAAATAAATGTTATGTCCACTAAAATGTAAGTTTTAATCAAACCTTGTAATGTAATGAATATTATTCCATGGTGGACTTAAGGAAGTCTTCAAAACCTGAAGAGTAGGTAATGTTTGGAAATGTTTTAGTCACAATAATCTTCCATTTCAGGTCCTTTTAATCCAGGAGTTTATGAATTCATGCAATAAATCAGATCTAAGATGGAGTCCAATAGTTTTTATTGTTCAAACAGAGCAACACGTCTCAGTTAGAGTCTAGAAAAGCTGCAGCTCGTTTCTACGGTAACTAAAATCTCTGAGCTGCAGGAGCCCAACTTCACTAAAACATGGGGTTAAAACAGTGATGTCATCCCAACACGTCGGCTTCTCTACTTCTCCTTGGGCGCCATGTCGTCTCCGCCCGATACGTTGCCTTCCTCCTCGTCATCATCGCCGGCGCCGATGATTCCCTTCAGGTAGCAGCGCTTGAACTCCTGGAACACCAACTCATCCTCCATCTCACTGGGAACAGCAGGAGCATCACAGATCAGACCACTGGGAACAAAACTCCCACAGAGCGTCGCAGAAACTGATCAGCATGAAATGATTCAGGCCACAACACAGGAAAACACAAACACAGGATTCATAACTGAGCTGTAAATGTTCTCTCATGTCTTCTAAAGCTGCAAACTATCCCATAAACTCAACCTGCTTCTGTTCTGACTTTAAAGAAAACGATGAAACAAAAACAAACACGTTGGGCGCCAAGGTGTCACCGCCCAACATGGCGGCAGGTTCTTCCTGTTTAACCTGATCAGAAGACAACAGATGAAGAACAAAACAAAGAGGAAAATGGAAACGTGCACCAGTAGAGGGAAGACTCAGAATGAATAATCTGATCAATAAGAACAGGAAGTTTCTCTCTGAAAAGCCTAATAAATTTGTTTCAGCCTCATCAGACTTTAGTTGCTCTCATATTTACCTCTCCTTCACTGTCGGCAGCAAGAAAATCAAAGTGGAGAGAAATGGAGGTGAAAGAGGGAACGAGGTCTGATGGACCTGAGATCAGGTGCAGAGAAAGATCTACCTGCTTCTGGTTTGGGATGCATGAGTGTGAAGGGAACCTCCAGGCCGACCTCACTGCAACACACCAGATTCAGGATCAACAGGCCAACATTCATGATGTTTCCACAGAGCCTGAACTCACCTGGATCCCATCATCCTGCCAGCAGGTGGGAGACAAACATGAGATCAGATCACAGCAGAAACACTTCAGAGAAAATGAAACACAAAGAGCCGCTGAGGCTCCGATCCTTCATTTATCCTGACATGAAAACATTGAAACAGTTGATCTGAGCGCCTGAACTGAACTGAACTCTGCTGGAAAACTGACAATAAAAACCTCAATGAAACGGAAGTGAAGAAACAGCAATGAAATGAAAGCTGTTCAGATTCTTCTGTTTTCTCATTCAGATCAGTTTTCCTTCTAAATAATATCCTTTAAACTCATAACATTTTGTTTTCTCTGTTTTTTTCTCTTCACCTGGTCTGGCGCTCTGATTGGCTGAGGTTACTTCCTGGAGGAGCGCTGACATGATGCTGCCACTTCCTAACCGTTCTCTCTCTCCTGCTGTTAACTTTTTACTTTTGTTTTGAAATAAACTGAATTGACTAAAGATCTCTAACATCTGATGATCTGAAAGGTTGTTGTGATTTTGATCGTTGTAGGAAAATCAGAGGAAAACCGACCAACCCTCCGATGATGAGCTTCACCATGACTTTGTATGAAACCATGATTCCCAGAACCTCCTTCAGGACTCCTTCCTTCACGCTGAAACAAAACACACGTTTCAGATCCTGCCGGTTCTGCGGGGCAGCGCTTCGGCGTGGAGCGCGGCTCACATGCTGGACGAGGCCAGGTTGGTGTCTTCGTGCTTCAGTTTCCCATCCAGAGCGATGCCTCTCCTCTCACGGTTGTTGGCCAGCAGCGGCAGCAGCTTGTAGACCTTCTGCAGCGTCGCTCCGGCAGACACAGAGTCCCTGACATGAAGCCGAGAAGCAGAGTGAAAATACACCGAGAGCAACAGCCAGGAGCAACAAGCAGGAGCAACAAGCAGGAGCAACAGCCAGGAGCAACAACCAGGAGCAACAAACAGGAGCAACAGCCAGAAGAAACAACCAGGAGCAACAAGCAGGAGCAACAGAACAGGAGCAACAAGCAGGTTAAATACAGAGAAAACAATAAAAAGACATTCTGCTCTCTAAAATAATTTTATTAGGACGAATATCTGAATGAATTAACGTCACTAACTGTGAACCCTGAGGTCATTCAGCCAGGAGTGTTGGACCAAAGATGGACAGAAAATAAAAACCAGTTGCAGTTCCTGGATGAACCACCAGATGGAAGACTTTTCTCTTTTGAGCTTACAACAAGTTTTAGCTGCAAAAACATTAAATCTGTTTAATTCAACCAACAATAAATAAAAGATCTGAAGTTTTCATTCCTGAGTCAAACTCCAAACAAACACAAGAGTTTCTATCGTTTTAATTTATGATGACAATTTTTATTTCCTGCAACATTTGTAAGAAATGTTTGTTTCCAGGCAGAAATCTTTTCAGGTTACAAACTTTAATATTTTTCTCGGAGGAAAAATGATGCAAACTTTGACCTGCAGTCGGTTCTCATGAGGTTCGAGGTTTTCTCCTTCGTGACTCATTCCTGAAATTCACTGACGACAAAAAGCAGCTAAAATAGTTTTGTACTTCAATAAACATGAAGCAGATAAAAATCCCAAATATTTTATCAGCTGAAGTAAAAACATCTAAAACTGTCAAGTTCAACATTTATTTCCCTCTTATTGTACAAACATTCATGATTTTCCTGAAACCAGATCAGCTTTTTAAATCCTGTTAGAAGTTATTTACTGTTGGAAACTGAATGATGGTAAATTAAATCAACTCAATTACACATCAACTAAAGAGAAACAATTAATTAACAGGTAATTAACTGTTCATTAACATGTAAAGTCTAAGACTCACTAATCAATATCAGTCCAACTAGATCATTATTTAACCTTTAATTATCAATTAATTCATGATTTACTCTTCATTAGTCGCTGTGATATTGTGGAAAGACTTAGATTAGATTCTTAATATGAAAAATTATTTATTGATGCCAAATACACCCCCCCCCACACACCCACACACACACTCACACACACACACACACTGGTTTCTCACTCCTCTTTTCTCTCTGCAGGTGTAAAACTTCTGGGTGTTTTGAATCTTTCCTTCTGTCTCCTTTGATTTTAAACCTTTTCCCACCGTTCTCTCTTTCTTTTCCGTGTTTGTGTTCATTATAGTTTAAATAAATCTGATGCATTTCCATATCTATATTTTTTTAGCTTCATTTTGACCATCAGATAATTTAGAGTCAAACTGCTGAACACAGTTCATGAAATCTGATCAATTACAGGAACCAAAGAGATAAATTATTAATAAATTACTAATTAACCTGTTAGTTAACAGCTACACATTGGTTTGTTAATAGTAATCGTGATCAGAAGTTTATCTTTCATTAATCCTTAATAAATTTATTCATAACTTGTCTTTTCTTTAGTTCTTATAAAGTCGAGGATATTTTATGAATTATAAAATCTAGAGATTGGATTTCTGCTGGTGTCTGCTCATCTCTGCTGTTGCACTTTTTATTGTCACTAATTGTAAATAATATTTTTAATACCATATTTGGATCCACAGAACCCCGTCCCTCTGGACCCGGTTCCTCCAGCACGCCCAGCTCCCAGCGGCCGTGCTGCCCCACCTCCACCTCCACCTCCCAGCTGTGAGCCCCGGAGCAGAACCCAACGATCCGCTCCGGGTTTTCGGGTCCGATGATCTGCACGCTGGTCACATCATCGGACAGAACCAGCTCCGGGTTGGCCGTGTTCGGGTCCAGAATGACCGGAGTGAAGGAGATGGCGTCCTTCATGTTCCTCCAGATGCTTGGCTCCAGCTGAGGGCCGCCCAGCAGGGGGCAGCGCTGCGCTCTGGAGCCCAGCAGCAGGGGGCAGCGCTGCGCTCTGGAGCCCAGCAGCAGGGGGCAGCGCTGCGCTCTGGAGCCCAGCAGCAGGGGGCAGCGCTGCGCTCTGGAGCCCAGCAGCAGGGGGCAGCGCTGCGCTCTGGAGCCCAGCAGCAGGGGGACGTCCTCAGCTCCTCCTCTGCAGCTCTGATGGCGTCCAGAAGAGTCGACGTCTCTCTTCTCAGCGCCTCCATCTTCTCCTCCATCACCTTCAGGTTCTCCTCCTTCCTCAGCGCCGTCATCCTCTGCTCCTCTTCCTCCTGCTGCCTGATCTTCTTCTCTGCGTGCCGCGCCTGGAGCTTAATGTGCTCAGCGGTTTGACTGAACTGGACTTTGACTTGACTGAAAAGCTTCACCGTGTCCTGCAGAACCTGGATGTCTTTCTGGACCTCCTTCCTGCGCTGCTGAGCGGCTTCGTCAGCGGGTCTGAACCTGTGGCCGCTGTGCTTCTCTGAGTCTCTGCAGACGACTCACGCCGGCTCCTGGTGGTCCAAACAGAACAGCTTGAGCTTCTCGCCGTGCAGACCGCACACATCCTGCCGCCTCTTTGGGACTTTCCCTGCTGTGAAACTCTCACACAGGTTCTTCAGCACCAGGCTGCAGAGCTGGTCCTTCTCTCCAGAGACGTTTTTACACAGAGGACACTGTGACCTTCTTCTCCGTCCAGCAGTCCTGCAGACAGGCTCTACAGAAGCTGTGGCTGCAGGGCAGGATGACTGGATCGGACTCCAGTTTGTTAGACTTCACATAATTAGCAGCTAAACCTCCTTATTTCTGGTCAGGAATCATTTCCTGTTTGTTGTTTGACCTGCTGTGATTCTGCTGTGAGCCAATCATTACCCAGAATCCTCGATGTCCACACATTTGACGTAGCTGTCGTTGGAGTACAGCACCACCGTGGCAACCTGGTCAACTGACAAGAGAAACCTTCAGGTGAGTTTGTATTAAAACATGATGATGTCATCACCACCATCAGGCGTGTTTACCTGAAAGGACGACGTTCTTGATGTTTTTGTTGGAGTTGTTTGTGATGTTGACTTGAGCGTGGATCGTCTCTCCATGGTAATAAAGCTAAACATGGATTTAAGATAAAACAACAAATCTGAGGAATAACAGGTTTGACTGTAAGTGAATGAATCAGTGAATCAACATGAGACGCTGCACCTGTTTATCCAGAGTGACCTGAACATGCAGCGGTTTGTCGGACATGACGAAGTCCTTGGTGGTTTCAACAGAAGGTGGCGCCCCCTGCATGTCTGGAGCGTACTGGACCTTCCTGATCATCAGCTTCACTGTGCTCCTGTTGGACAAACAGATGTTCAACGTTTCCTCATCTACAGCTTCAGCCATCAGGACAGATGGCACTCACCGTTTGCGAACTTTTGCATCCTGACTCTCGGCACTGAACGCTTTAATCTCAAACTCCACGGCACATTGCTGCAGAAAACGAGACGGTTTGGGTTTTTACTGAAGGGAGACCTGGGAGGACGGCCAGAGGGGCAGCTGGGGAAATCTGGGCCAAAATGGCCGATGTGAAGTCGACTCAGACGGAGTTACAGAGAGAAGACAGACTGGACTCCACACTCTGCTTCACTCCTGATGGTCCGGTCGACCCGGTTCTACTGGAACCAGAACTCCATCATCTGCTCCACCTCCAGCTGCTGTGGTTCTGAGTCAAA
>CAEFZY010012160.1:0-24981 GCA_903066815.1 Brachyrhaphis roseni
AGGATCGGACCGCCAGTGCCCCCTCCCTCGGCTGCCACCCATAACACATTGCACCCGACCCCTTTGGCCCCTCCTACAGGTGGTGGGCCCATTGGAAGGGGCCGGGCTCCATGGGCTAAAGCCCGGTCACCAGGCGCTCGCCAACGTGCCCCACCTCCAGGCCTGGCACCAGAGTGGGGCCCCGGTGACCCGCGTCCGGGCGAGGGAACACTGGATCCAAAGTTGCTGTACATCATCGGGGTCTTCGTGTATATTGTTACTTTAATATAATTGTGAGCATTTTAGTGACATTTTGTTTATCTTAAGATAAATTAAATGAGTCTGTAAAGAACACTGAACTGTTCACATTGACATGATGAACAAAACAGACAGTGTTCTGTAGAATGCTGCATCTGCCCGTGCACATATCTTAAAATCAGCTCTGCTGAAAGTGTTTTTGGCAAGTTTGGTGATTAGATAAATATGTGGAATAGTAATTCTGAAAAATTGTCTATATTCAACAAAAATAATGTGTACACCCAGAAACTCAAGTATTGATGGAAATTATCCTGTCCCCACCTCACCTTGTAAACTAATGAGAAAAGTTTCAGCTTCCCAAGACATTATCCGGACTAAATGCTTGGAACACAGTGGAAAGATGAATGTATTCAATCCATCAATTCATATTATCAACATATGCAATAATTTAGGTTCTGAATGAGTTCTGTATTTGTACTGAGTTTAACGGTCTGTCATCTCCTCCTCATAAAGTCACCGGGTGTTGCGTCACACGGTGTTTATCTGCGCCAGTCGGTCTCTGAATGTCCAGGCCTCCGCCTGCCGCAGCAGTGCTTCCCCGCATCACTCTCTAGATGACAAAGGCAGCGGGGGAACTCTTGTTTTTATCGATGTGGAGAACGTAAATGCAGTAAGATGAACCACACTTTGACTTATAAAGTTTCTTTGTTCTCACATCATGTTGTGAAACTTATTTTAATTTCTTTCAATTGTTCTAGAGTGAAAGTGGTGTCCGTGAGTTCCACGTTGTCCAGGTGTCTAGCAGTAGTCAGCACTGGCGCCTCCACAAGTATATTAATCCATGCAACAATTATGGTAAGTCCATTTTAAAATGTTTTTTTATCGTTGTCATTTTTTTTGTTTCTAGGCCTGTCACGATAACACATTTTGCAGAGCAATTAATTATCCCAGAAATTATTGCGATAAACTGTAATATTGTCATTTTGAGACCATTGTTAATTTATAACAAAAAATGGCATAATGCAAGTACACCTTCTCTGAGATTAACTCATTTTTAAAGAACATTTAGCACTATAACTGGAAGACATTTTAAATAGACAAAGCAAAAACAGACAATAAACTTTCTCTTCAAAATATATTAATCTTTAGGCTCAGAAAGGGATAATGTGCAATACTGCCAATTAGAAACTTTGTGGGGGGAAAAAAGAAGTGTAAACATAGTACTGTGTGTTAAATGTTTCCAGTATTGTTTTTTTTTTTTTTTTTTTAATACTGGCTGTTCTATAAAATTATAGGGCAGCTAGTTAGTTGCTACTGTTTTTAATTGATCATTTATTGCTTTTCATGTCAGGCCTAGTTGTTTCATAAGATGAATGGAAAACTGTGAGCTTCCTCTTCATCAGACTGACATGCAACTGTCTGCAGTCATAGGCCTTATCAGAATCTCTGTAATACTTACCTCTGCAGGAAACAATGTGTGCCTTTAAATCAAGGCCAAAAAGTCTCCTGTTTTGAGTTGCTTTTGAACCATAATAAATGGAACATTGACCAACGCATATGATTTGTATTTCTTTTTTGATGGTGGCACTCATCATGTGATGAGTTTTTATGATGTAAAGCACTTTGAACTGCCTTGTTGATGAAACGTGGTATACAAATAAACTAGATCAATTGGTTTTCTCTGCTTTTAATTTTTCTCTCCAGATTGCAGACTCAGCAGTCGAGAAAGAGCTAAGCTTTGTTTTAAAGCCATGAGATGCAAACCCCATGAAGGTATTTTTCTTCTCAAACAAGCCATCTTGGATGTTTGTTTTTGAAAGCACAGATTTAACTTTGTTTTTAGGCTCTGATTCTGCAAAGGAATACACGTTTGCAGACCTGAATCTTGGAAATGAACTGGTAAGATTAATTCACTGCTTTATTGTTGATGTAGAATCAGAATCTTGTATGTATGAACCCAGGACGGTTATGTGACAGTATAATGATGCTGTATTACAGACTGAAAATATCAACTTACTGGCCTTAAAGAGAGGAAATTGTAGTAAACAAAGGATCCTTATTTGGCTGGATAAGTTGCTGGGAGAATGGTCACAGATCAGAAGCATTCATCTTGCACAACAAGAACAACACAAAAAAACTATGACATCTTTTAATGTGACCAAAACAAACACAATTAAATAAGTGTCTTCCATATTTTTGTTTCAAAGAATTGTTGGTAAAGCTGACAGTGGAGGCTGTTTCTAAGAGGATTTTCTAACGTCTTGTCTTCCTCCTTTTGAAAGCACCAAAAAGGGCTAATAATGATCAAGTTGGGTATAATCAGGACCACCAGTGTGGGAACAACTGGGTCTGTTGTCGCCAGTCCAGACCTGAGCCCTAACACTGTCAAGTTAGGGTCAAGAATATTGTTTTCCAAATAGATCTATTTTTGCAGGATAGTAGAAAAGAATTGATGCAACTTTAAGATTTGGCCTGTTTTTCTTTCAAATTGTCCTTGCGGTATGTGTGAATGACTCCATTCTCCCACCTCAATCGCAGAATGATTTGTGCCAAAGCAACTTCCGACAAAGAGTTCACAAACTGTTCTAGTGGAGAGAGAAATGTACAGACAGAGAGGAAGACATGGAGCCTCAAGCTGTTCTGCATAAACTAGTCTTAAAATATTTAAAGGGATGTTAATGAATATTTTGCCTGCTTTAGTCTTAATTGTTATTGTGCCGAACTTTGCGTTAGCAAAGTCTGCTAAGTCTGGTCTGTCAAGTAAACACCAACACATTTACAGTAATTGTAACATAAAATAGTGTAACTGACCAGAGCTAACAGACTGGAACAAATTTGTCTTTTAGGGTTTGTAACCTTTCCTCCAGGTGGATTTCCAGTATCTTTTTCTCTTTCACTGTGTGATGCACAGCTACAAGGTTTTGATTTAAGCCATCTGATGGTACAGACTTGAATAGCAGCTTTTGAATTTGAAATCATTTTTAGTATGTTCCTCATTCAGTCAAACTTTTGAATGATCCTGATGACAAAGTAACTAGCTCTTTTCTGTTTTTATTTTTAAAATCATATGAATGAATATTCTAGATAACCACACAGATGTTTCCCATGACGCATGATTTATTGTTGTATTAAACTCCGTAGTGGCTAGGAGTGGCTGCACCTGGCAGCGACTCATAGCCCACCCCAGTGAACTGAGGACACATCGCCAAACTCTTTAATGTAACAAGAACAGTTTAGAGCACCTGCAGACACACATCTGTCCTACTCTGAACTTTCTGTGTGCAGATCATGAGTTCCTCTACACCATGTAAAGATTTCTTCTTCTGCTGCCGCCAGAGCTCGGTGTTAGAACAAGTGAATTCAACTCCCAGGAACAGCAGAAGTCAGGGCTCTGGCCACACTGACAACACAGCCTCTGACATTACAAGTATCGCCAAGAAGTGTAATGAGCTAGACCTAAGCATAATCGTCATCTGGAAGGTTGTATATTTGATGATCTGAATAAGTGTTTTGAGATATTTTACTCATAAATAAATTCTAGATGTTTAAGTCTTGGTTGCCGGCCTGTATTGAATCTGCCACATTGTCCCACTTTACAAATGTGACTAAATCCTACAACACTGCAATCTTATATCAATCAAAGGTAGAGGTTGATGCTTTGTGCTTGATTTGAATGTGTTTTGTGTGATCAGGCTTACGTTGTTGAGGACAACAAACAGCTGATCTTAGAAGGCCAGCTTCATGTGGCCCTGCAGACAATCGGCAAAGAGGCCAGTTCTCTGATTCCCAAAGAGGTACGACCACAATCCTCCTGCTTGTCCACAGCTCAGTGGATGCTGCCAGACCTCAGACTTCCAGACATCAGTGCTATTCTGTTTCATTGACTTTGTGTGTGGTGTTTTGTGAGGTAAAACATTCATTCATTTAATGCAGTGGTTCCCAAAGATTTTCTGGGTCCTCCTATGGATTTCAATAAAATCCCCCCCAAAACAAACAAAAAACCAAATCTGGGCACACACATCGTTCAACCAGACATAAACCTATATACATATTTTGTTTTCAAACTCCACTGAAGTTTATTTCACACTTCAGGTTGCAACAAAACACACTACAAACCATCTTTACAGTGAAACACTTTTGTGTAACTTTTTTTTTTTTTTTTTCATTTATCCATACCACCCCCCCACTTTGGGAACCAGTGATTTAATGGATGCTGTTTTGCCAAGCATTTGTCCTTCTGTTTATGTTATTGTGTCTCCAGGAAACTCAGGAGATGATGCTCCTCAGATTTAAGTCAGAGTTGCCTCCTCCGGTCATTCTGCCTTATCCAGAGCTGTCCCAGCTCATCAGAACAAACCTCTGCTACCCTGAAACCTTTACTCATCATTTTGTCAAAGAAAGGTAAGACAGCTGCAGTAACCGGGCTTTATAATACCACAGTATTAGACTGCAGAAATTAAGACAAACAGACCTCCTACATCACTAAAGCTCATTATTTAAATTTCTGAGATTTTTTTGATAAGCATGTGAATGAATATTTTTTGTTCTTTGGAGCATTTCAGATTAATATTGTAATTCCATATATAATTAATAAAAATGTAATACCACACTATAAGTATTGCTGCCATTTTGTCTGATCATAAGACAGCCTTTTTATGCGTCTAAAATATAAAGGGATGTTTTTGGTTTGGTAGATGTTACTGGACATAGCCCTGTCCAGCCCTGGCTTTCCTGTTTTCTGCCAAACAAATACTGTTGTGTACTTGTTGAGGAAAGTCATAGTGGTTACTGTACACCAGGGGTCCCCAAAGTCGGGAGAGAACTAAACCATGCAGGATGCCGGCCCTCGAGGACCCACTTTGGGGACCCCTGCTGTACACTGAATAAATAAATTTAGTAGAATGACCAGATACCTTATGGACTACATTTCAGATTTTATAGTTCTACCCAGCTGTAATGTTCAGACAAAGAGTATTTAATGAACTCTGCTCTTCTTTCTTATTCTAGACTCTGTATCCAGAAATTGTGTATAATACACCACCTACACAATGTTTCAGGAACCTCTAGTTATGTTTAGAGCAAAATTACGTGTCTTTTAATTGCTAATGCCATAAGAACATGCTTAGTTTAATTGTTTTACCCTGTGATATGGGAATTCATATATCCATTAGAATAAACATAAAGATTACTGTACCCACAGCTTTTAGTTGTTAAACCAACAGTTTTATTTTAAGCAGGTCATATATGGAGATTTTACTCATCTTGTTTTGGCCGCTCTTATTAATGAACGGACAGAAAAGAGCTAGATAGAAAACTGAGGCTTCAGTATGATGAGACAATAGAGAGATGTTTGAGTTGTTTAACCACACTCGGTGGTGCTGCTTTGATCCGATCAACACCTATTACGTTCCAGATTCAACGTATACTGTAGTGTTGTGTAAAAGTGTGTTTGTTTGTCTCTTTCTGCCCTTAGCCTTTGCTTAGTCCCAGTAACTCTGACTCTGTCCAACTGCTCCTTGGTTCAGATAGATGTCATCATTGACCTGCGACACAAAAGCAGCAGGTATGTTTCCAACACATAAAAACCAGCTTGAATCAGGTTCAAATGGAATATGCAATTGTGTTCAAAATAATGGCAAGATTTAAAAAAGTGAATAATGCTCACAATTTTTTAATAGTTTGTATTTCCATTCACATATTTTCACTCTACAGACAATGAGATGGACTATAGATCCAGGTTTTCAGTGATGGCACTGATGCATCATGAGTTTCAAGGATCTGCTTAGAGAGTTTTCTATGGCATCATTGGCACAGATAAAAGAAAAATTTACCTTTTAAGTTCTGATTTTTCTCTAATATTTGTAAGTAAGGCATTTCTTTACTGCACAACTGCCTAAATTTTCTGTCGCCGCAGAGCCTTAATGATGTAAATCCAGCTTTAATGGATTTACGTCCATTTACGTAATGGAATCAGGTTCCATTACGTAAATGGAACATGTAAATGGATTTACATTTAAATCCATTTACATGTAAATGGATTTAAATGTAAATTTAAATTAAAGATGGCCCATTAAAGATGGACTTAAATCCATCTTTAATGGATTTACGTCATTAAATCCTGTTAGGTCTTAAAAACCCCTTGGTGGGTACATTTAAAATGACTTGTGGGAAAACAGGCTGTACTATTTCTGAGGACTCCAGAATCTTGACTTTGAAACTGGTTAACTCATCCCATCTGATTTGCACCAAACTGGAAATAATTGAAACTTTAACATCTAAAGATGGCAATATGATTATATTGGAATTTGACTCCAGTATGCCCCTTACATTATTGGAACAGTTATATCTCCAGGACAAATCATCCAATCTGCACCAGATTTTTTGTGCATCAACAGGAAGCACTGGTGTGGTACATTAATGATGACATGACTAAATCCCTGGCCACTGAGAGAAAGTACTGAAGATTACTGGATCACTCGACTTTCTTATCCTTGTATATAATGTACAATTAAAACCAATAAGCAATGCTAACCACACATAATGTGTACCTAAGACTACAGGAAGTCCTCACCAAACTTTCGCCACAAAACAGGAAATGACAATAACAAAAGTTTTGTTGAAGGCCGGCCTTCCAGACAGTTAAGATGTATTGTTGGACCTGTGCTGAAATGAACTGAAGGCAATTTGAAAGATTTGCCAAATGCGCCACCTAGTGGTACTGGTGCGAGTGCGACGCAAGACCATGCTGATGGGGTGGCGGTACAGCAGCTGCCGCGGTTGCCACAAGGCCAGAGCGGCGCTGATCTTTGCAGCCTCAATTATATAGTTGTACCTTATACACAATTAATTAATAGACAATTACATTAGTGACACTACACTATTGTATGCTGACATTTAATGACTGATGTGTGAGACATCTACAGGACTAGGAAAGCTAGTTCAACATGGCTCATTTTCAGGGATCATAATGATTTCACTTCTTGTCATTCTGTGTGGTTTCCAGCTCTGAGTCTCTGGAGGTCCATACCTCGTTTGCTTGGGTGGGTCAGACGCAGTACAAGCTGCAGCTGGGGTGCCAGGAGATGGTGCGCCTCACTCTGCAGGCCTGCTTCTTTCGCGCTGGTGTCTACAACCTGAACACTCCACTTGTTTTTGCTAAGCCAGCTGAACACAGCACACTGTGTGAATCAAGTCAGCAAACAGCCAGTCCTGCTCTCATCATCATCAACAACGCCCGTCCTCTCTTATCCTGAGGGGACAGTGGGATGCTACTGACTCACCACATGGACACAAAGGCACAGCTTTGACTCTCTGACAGAACTACCGGTGACTGGTGAACGTACAAATCTTTGTTTCAACAATGGATGCTTCACTGGTTGAATGTGTTTTGTGCCACCCTTTCTCTTCTGTACCCCAGACTCCTCATCCTCTCACTGTGTTTTACCTGTTTGACCTGAGATACTCTAACTTGCACTTTTCTTTGCTTGCTAACAGAAAACCAGGTAGAAGTCATGATGGCTTGAACACGAAACTGCTCAAATATATTCTGATTTAGACTCAATAAAAATTGTCCGTTTTGATTGGTCCTGTGAGGCCGAAGTGACCGCTGCTCCCACGGCCTGTGGGCAGGTGGTGCCTGTCTGAACCTGGAGTGAATCCACTTCACGCCTCTGTTTAATTCCTGAACAGAGTGAGACTCATTTTCTGGCTTTATGTTGGCAGTTTGTCTGAATACTGAAGAGCCTTCCTGCTGCCATTCAGGGATCTTTATTCGTTAAAGTGATCACTTCCTTCCTTGAATGTGCATCAGACTATTTTCCTCACAGTGCAGATTGCCCCCCATAGACTTAACATCTCATCTGGAAATTATTTATTTCTAATAGCAAATTGGATGCTAAAATAAAGATTATAGTAAAAGGCTCTTTTCTGTAGATATACGGAGTGTAGAATTATTTATCAAAGGAATAATTGTTTACTTTAAGACATGAATTAATGCTTTTATACCCACCATAACATTTTTTGTAGTGTTTATTGGCCATATTTTCAATCACTCTGTCATATAATTAATTCATGAATCAGTCTCATATTTCTCACAAATAAATAGAGCTATTAATCTGACACAAATTGTTGTCATTGAGCAATCAGTTCCTCAACATTCCTTAGCTATTGAGCTGACATGTCACCAAACTCCTCGTAGTAAAATAACCAGGATCTGTTACTGAATAAACGATGTTGTTTAGAATAAAGAAGCAATGTCCTTCCCGTCAAGTTGAGGTGGCTTGAGCTTCTGGTCAGGATGCCTCTGGACGCCCCCCTAGTGAGATGTTCCAGGCACATCCCACCGGCAGGAGGTCCCGGGGAAAACCCAGGCCCTGCTGGGGGGACTATGTTTCTTGGCAATCTAGGCTGCTTCTTAGGCTGCTACCCCCGCAACCCGACCCCACATATGGGTGGGTGGATGGATGGATGAATGGGTGGCACCTTATTTAACTGCGTCAAGCGCTTAGAGCTTTTCCCAAAACCCTGTGTGGAAAAGTCTCCACTTCCTTATCTGAAAGCTGTCCAAAAACTGGCCCAGTCCAATCCCACTGGACTGCTTTTGAGACTGTGACTCGCTGTGGCCAATAATAAAAACAACCCACCTGGTCCAGTATCAAATTCCTCCAGTATTTTCTGGAGGAATTTGATACATCTCTCAAGGTTGGAATATTTTTACACAAATTTTCTGAGTGTCCTTGATGATTTCTTCAGAGGGCAGCTTCATCTTTCTGTCTGTGCAGCTCCTGGTTTCAAACCCATTCAATTCTGCAGCTAACAGGGTAAGGAAAGGTTGTTTTGGTAATTCTCCCCACACTGGAATGCAATGCACTGAAAGTAAATTGTTTCAGCATAGCAGGGACATAAAGCAGACACAGACTTAAATCAGATTGAAGTAGTGATTAATTTAAACATAGTCAGTATGCCTTACATTACTCATTTGAATTCTAAATGTTTGTTTTATCTGATGCTGTTAGGTGCAGCACAGGGCTTCCAGTATGGTCTTTGGTCTATGTATAGTCTTCAGGAACAGGCAGCAGTGGTCTACGTAGACCAATCTAAGCTCTGTGGCAATTTAAACCAAATTATTGACAATAATTACAAAGGGTTAATTATTACACTTTATTCCATAGAATAATAAAGTCCATCATTATTCATACCTCTGAAATGTCATCAATATCTACTTCTAGTCAGAAGAAACATGTTAAAAAAAAAAAAAAAAAACTGACCACAAAGTTTTCAAGCTGGAGCTGTGACTAATCAGAAAGAGAATATGTGTGAGCCAAAGATTAGGGTGGTGACACAAGTTCTTCCATCTCTAAAGACTTGGAGCTCAGCACCAAACATCAAGACACCAGTGGAAACATGCCAAAGGCTGCTCAGCAGCTAGAAGGATTTGATTGTTGTCATACCAAAGATTTTGCCACTGAGGGGTTTAAAAAAAATTTCTGACACTTTTTAAAAAAAAAAAAAATGATTTAAAAAAAGCTATTCTTCATATTGAGAAGTTTGTGGATATCAAAAATATTTATACACTCACCCGAAGTTTTGAGTATAGAAGTTCAGCTGATTGTAACGAGAGTATGAATCAGCCAATTGCTTGATAGCAACTCAATGCATTTTGATATCTAAACAAGGTGAAATCCTGGGTCATTCCACTCAGAGCAGGAGACTTAGACTACGTTTCACTAAGACTCACCAAAACTGGACAAAAAGCTTAGAACACAGGATGGATCTATGCCGTAAAGTTCTGATCATGATTTATGGACCAGGCAACGTTTCCCTATCAGTTTCCTGGGCTGCTGGTGACGTCATGGTGAGGAGAAAACATTCTTGGCGCTCCTTCTGCCTCAGTGTCAACTGAGCATTGATTCAACTCTATTTGAGTAAAATTGCTGGCCATTTCCATCCCATCAGAACTGCTTCCATGTCACAAAGTTCAGCTCATCTCCAACATGGAGTTCATTGTGCTCTAATCACCTCCACAGTCACCAGAGCTCAATCCAACAGAGCACCTCTGAGCATGGGTAAAACATTCTCACAAATCAGCAGAAACTACAGATTTCACCTCAACAGAAGTGAGAAAGCATCCATCCATTATATTTGTATTCCTATATTTTACTTTAACTTTGATGTGTTTGCATGACAAAATATTTAAGGATGATCATTGTGATTTTGTTAAAATTTATTTCAAAACTGTACCGGTACCTTGCTTCCCACTTATTACAAAATAACATACGTTTCACAATATCAAATAAGGAGGCACAGTAACTATTCAGTGCAACCAAAGAAGATAGCTGGCATGTTCAAAATGGAGTGAGAAGCTTATCCCTAGGCCCATTGTTCAGCTAAAATAATTGCACATATTGATACATATACCCTACTCCATATACCGGTAGCTATAGGCCCACATCCTTTGTTGGCCTCCTTGAAAAAAAGTGTTTAATCTCAATGGATTTATATACTGGTAAAATAAAGGTTTAAGAAAACATGTAAATCCATATACATGTCTACATATATATACATGTATTTACACAAACCCAGATATCTGCACACACACGCTAGCATAAAAAGATATTTATGCCTCTACAAATAAATTGACTTCTCTTTCCACCCTCCTTCAATTAGGCATAGTGGCCATGTCCATTATATGCTTCTAACACATTTCTATACATTAAACTGTATATATGTATAACCTCAAAAAGTCCAAATGTCAGAGTATTCTAAGTGTTAGAGTACTTCATAGGCTAAATATATACACACAAAAACTTTTCAAGATTGTTTGAATTGTTATTTTTTTTATATTACCCTCTTTGGTTGTTGGCTCCTTCGTGGTTCTTAAATAAACCTAGAATATTTTTTGGTAGTCATCTGTTACTTGCCTTGTAACCCTAACCCATTACTCAATGAGTTTTTTTTTTTTACTCGGTGCATTGTGGGGCATGTCCACTGGGTGATCAGACAAAATGAGCAACAAATGGACAATCCTTGGACTGGGAACAATAAAAGGCCACCCTAAAATGTCAAATTTTGCCACACGTCATAATGCCTCAGATGTCGCCAGTTATGTGAGAGAGTGCCATTGGCATGTTGGATGCAGGGATGTCCACCAGAGGAGTAGCTGCATGGCTCAATGTCCCAACAGACTGGCACTACTACAAATCAACCTCCTCTTTGTTGACCACTACAGCACAAGATGGCCACATCCGGCTCGTCCATCTGTAGGATCGGCTAAGACCAGCAACACACACAGCTGATGAGACCATTGGTTTGCACAACAGACGCATCACACCTCAGACTGCATACGGGAAGCCAATTTAGTCAAAATCAAATTCCTCAACATGACCCCTATCATGTTCAAAGCACTGTCAATCCGCTACAAATGGCCGAACTACAATGTTATCAATGCTGATATGAAGATCAGTAATTACTGAGTTTCTTTATATATTACGTTACCAAAATGTTCATAAAACTTATATTTGACATGGGGCGTTTATATTTTTGTTCAGTGTATATTACATTACAGTTTGTAGATTTATTTTTTTTACAATATTGATTATTTCATTGTTCTCACCAGCATTAGAAACATTGAGTGGAAATTCCTCTTCATCCGACCCTGGGTGTGGGATATTTGTCGCTAACTTATTTGATATTGAAGTGCTCAAGTTTCTGTCACATGAAGAACAACAGACTTCATGGATCTTCAGTTGTTTATATTGTTTCAACAGTTGTTTATACCCTTACCCTAACCCAAAAAGCTTTTTGTTAAAAAGCTTTTCCATGTTTCCCATGGACTTGTGATTTCTACTGTGAAAAGCAGTAAGTACACACTTTTCCCACTTTGTTTAATGAAAAAGCATGAGAAAAAGAAAACAGTCAAAGCATACTATTAATTACATATCCAAATTACAGACTGAGGCGGAGTGTTAAATAAAAAGAACTATGCATATAGCATTATGCAGGTGTACATATAAAAGAAGAGAGTTCCCTGAGGTGGTTCAGAAGAGGTCCATGGATCTCTACTGACCCAAATCTGAGACAAGATAAACTGAACTTCCTGCCGGAAGCCTGAAGGCAACAACAGAACTAACATTTAGCTTAGATTGAATCCCTTTCTGTGTGGCTTCCCTTTGGTTGTAGCGAAGTGTTCGAATCAGTCGTCCTGCTGCCCTGGAATGGTTTGATACTGTGCTGGCTGTCTGTAGAGACAATAGTGCTGAGTCATGAAGACTATGTCAAACGCCACAGAGAACAGACCCAGACCGAACTTGGTGGGATCACCAAACACCAGCTTCCACTCATCTGAGGAGAGATAAACACGACAGAATGCATGACAATGTGCTGCTCCAGAAGAAATTACAAACATCTACAAAAAGGCGCCGCATAGAACTCAACTAGAGCAGAACAACTGTGAAACAGAGTTCAGAGAGCTGGTAGAATGAAGTGCTTCTCATTATAAAGCTAGTTTATGAGAAGGTTCAACTATCCTGTTAGTCCTCAGTTCTACTGAGACCAATCACCAGTCAGATTCCTCAGGTGCTGCACAGCCTGCTGCCTTCTGCTACCATTCATCCTTTAAAAGGACATAACCTTCACTTTCCCAGGTTATGAGCAATCAGAAATTTAGACTCTTTCCAGTGCAAGAGAACAAATTGGATAAATCTGCTGGTTGTAAGTTCGATTTAATTTTCCCCTCGCAACATATTGATTCAAAATTAAACAAAACGGGTAATATAAGATATGAAATTTGTGATTTAATGTCCAAAAGTGAAAAAACAAAGGTTTAAAGTCGTCTTGATATGTTTAAGTTGTGTGATGATGCCAAATATTTGCATGAGTCTTTCCTGAGGTTTTTGCAACATGATGAAAAAGAAAATCATGACGTATGGTTTAAAGCAAAAATGATTCCTAATAATGAGGGTATTTCTAGTGTAAATAAGTGGCTCTCAAACTGCAATTAGCAAAAATGATGATGATGGTGTAAATCCCGCTGACAGTGTGTCAAATGTTGGCAGTGGACATTCACAAAGGAGTGTTAATTCCAGCATCACTTCATCTGTAAAGTTAAATACAGCAGCTAAAGGGCCTCAGTTTTGGCTCCTGTGAAGGCTGTAAAAAAAGACATGCTACTGAAGAAGAGGAGGAGAAACTGAGGAAAAGAAAAAAGATGCTTGCACTGGAAACTGAGTTGGCTGAATCTGACTTGCAGATGGAAATGTATAATTTAAAGCTGGAGTGTTCCTCACAAACATCAAACTCAGTGAGCTCATAGAAAAAGAAAACAAAGGAAAAGGGATTTGAACCCCTCTGTGAAAGAGCTTCTTCCTAAAAATTAAATAGGAAATCCAACAACTCAACAGGACGATGTACACCGGACTAAACAAAGAAATGAATTAAAGATGGCATAAAGGAAAATAAACCTATGGATGTAAGACCAAAGAGAACTGTAGCAACAAGCCAGCACCCTGTGCGAGATCAACATAAAGACAGTGGAACCCAAATGCATTTCATAACCCAACCATCAAACAGTTTACAATTACCCGGAGAACATCTTACCATTATGAACTGACAAACTGAAATCAGAGCAGCCTTGGTAAAGCAGCAACAGAGTATGACTCTCCCACCACGGGATATTCCTGTTTTTGATGGTGATCCTCTGCAGTATAGAGCCTTTATTAAAGCCTTCGAACAAGGAGTTGAAATCAAAACAACCAAAGCGGACTGTCTGTACTACCTGGAACAATTTACTAGAGGTCAACTTCGTGAGCTGGTGCACAGTTGTCAGCATATGGATCCAGATTATGGCCATACTGTAGCAAAGACTTTATTGCAGGAACATTTTGGAAACCCTTACAAAGCTGCAACTGCATATAATAACAAGGCTTTGTCTTGGCCAACAATGAGAACTGAGGACATTAGGGCATTGCAGTTATTCTTTATTTTTGCATGGCTGCTGTAATGTAATGGAAGAGTTGGAGTACGTGCAGGAGCTGGACATGCCCGTAAATATGAGAGCAATCCTTTCCAAGCTGCCATACAAGTTACGAGAGTGTTGGAGAAATAAAGCTTATGATATAAAGGAGTCAACTGGATACCGGGCAGGATTTATTGATATGGTTACATTCATTGAGCGACATGTCAAGATTTTGTCAGATCCTTTTTTCAGAGAATTACAAGATTATGGCTTCAGTACATCATCCATCAGTCGTCAACAGCAACAACCTGGCATTAAGACCAAGGGGAATGCAGTGGCCAGCACTGTAACGTCTGTGAGTCCTTCAGGAGAGGTTGGTCACCAACATGCTGCAGCTAGAGAAAGTGATGGCTGTTGTGCTTGTTGTTCAGCAGCTCACACACTAGAAGAATGCAAACAATTTAAAGGAAAACTTCACAAGGACAAAGTCTTTCTCTTGAGAAGAAAAGGATTATATTTTTGGCTGTCTGCAGTGGGGCTACGTCAGCAGGAATTGTGAAGCACGATTAACTTGTGAAATTTGTAATGAAAGTCATCCAACTTGCTACATATACGCAAGAAGAGAGACAATTTCTCCCGAATCTGAAACAGGAATACCAGAGCCCCCATCAATTGTGAATGCAACATGTAGCCATACAGGGGTCAGTAAAGATCATGGAACTTTAACCTGTACTGCCTGTAAAGGTTAAAGCAATAAAAGGACAATGTGCCATCCAAACATAGGCTGTCTAGGATCCAGGCAGCACTGGAACATTTTGCTCTGAAAGGCTGATGCATCAACTGAAACTCACTGGAAACCAAACAAGTCCTTCTTCGAACAATTGGCCAAGCTAATATGAGTCCAGCAATTTCTCTGTGTGATCTTGAGGTGGCTGGTCAGGAGAGCAATACATTTATCCTCTGCCAGAAGTTATTACACAGAGACAAATGCCTGTGACCAAAGATGATATGATAACATCTGAAGATTTAATAAAGTGGCCATATTTGTCAAGAGTTCACATGCCATCCATAAATGCTGAGGTTGATCTGTTAATTGGTACCAATGCTCCAAGGTTATTGGGAAGTCATCAACAGTCCAGACAATGGACTGCTGATGAATTGTCAGAACTGTACTTGGCTGGGTGGTCAATGGGCTCTTGAATAGCAATGGTGATCAAGAAGTCTCATCTGTAACAGTGAACAGAATCTCAGTGAGTAAGCTGGAGGAACTGCTCAGGAGCCAGTACGATCATGATTTCTGTGAAGGATCAGCTGATAAACAAGAAATGTCCAAAGAAGACCAAAAGTTTCTCAATATTATGGAAACATCTGCAGCAATACAGGATGGAAAGTATTGCTTGAACCTGCCATTTAAAAGAATGGATGTCTGTTTACCAAACAATTTTGCAGTAGCCAAACAGAGAATACAAAGTCTCAGGAAAAGATTCAAGTTTAATCAGAACTTTCACCAAGAGTATGTGGAATATATGAATAACATCATTTCATGCAGATATGCAGAACATGTACCTGAGCATCTTTTGCATTGTGGCAATGGAAGAATTTGGTACATTCCCCACCATGGGATTTACCTTTACGTGTGGTGTTTGACTGTGCTGCAGTATTTAGAGGAGTGTCTTTGAATAGTCAGTTGCTGCCAGGCCCCAACCTCACTAACACTCTGCTGAGGGCCCTTATGAAGTTCAGAGAAAAGTCAAAAGCCATAATGGGAGACATTAAAGCTATGTTTCATCAAGTGCAGGTGCCAGAAGGAGTTCGAGACTTCCTCCGCTTTCTCTGGTGGCCAAATGGGGACATTACACAGGAACCAGTACCTTATAGGATGATGGTCCATCTATTTGGAGCTGTTTCATCCCCCAGCTGTGCAGCCTATGCTTTAAAAAAAACTGCACAAGACAATCAGAATGAAAAGACAGAACTTTTATGTTGATGATTGCCTCAAAAGTGCAGCTACAGAAAAGGAAGCTATTAATTTGATAAAGATCTTGTTGCTCTGTGTGAAAAAGGAGGCTTCACACTGGAAAAATGGATAAGCAACAGTCGTGTTTTTCTGCAGGCCATCTCAGAAGAGCAGAGAGCTAAAGATTTGAAGATGTTGGATCTGTATATTGATAAGCTTCCAATGGAAAGAGCTTTGGATCTGAAGTGGTGTGTGGAGACTGATGCCTTCCCGTTTGAGATGAAGCTGAAACAGCAAGCTCTGACCAGACGTGAAATGTTATCTGTGAATAGTCCTGTGTATTCACAAAGAGCATTTCCCAAAGGGTTTCCTGGTGCCAGTCACATTGCAAGCAAAACTGCTGCAGCAGGAACTGTGCTGCATCAGTTCCTGCTCATGCAGCACACTGCCAGCTACAGATGATGTAGCTGGGATCATCTGTAGCTGATCCCAGCTACAGTTGTTGTAGCTGGGATGATGCACTGCCACAAGACATTTTACACAAATGGAGAAGATGGCTGGAGGAACTTGCGCTACTGTCGACTGCTGCATAAAACCTGTGGGATTTGGAGCCATAAAGCATGCACGATTACCCAATTTTTCAGATGCTAGTGAAGCTGGATATGGAACTGTTGTGTACATTTGTATCGTAAGTTACGAAAACATCATTCATGTTTCTTTCCTTATGGGGAAGGCCAGAGTAACACCATTGAAAGTTATCACCATTCCCAGGCTTGAACTTTCTGTTGCTGTCTTAGCTATGAAGGTGGATGCTATAATCAAAGCAGAGCTGAATATACATCTGGAAAAAACAATGTTCTGGACTGATAGCTCATCTGTGTTAAAATACATCAATAATGAAGACAGACGCTTTCACACATTTGTGGCAAATAGAATTGCTACCATCAGAAATTTGTCTGAACCTACTCAGTGGAATCATGTCAACACAAAAGAAAATTCAGCTGATTATGTGTCTCGTGGACTGAAAGTTTCAGAAGTTCTGAAAACCACGGCATGGCTGGATGGACCCTAGTTCTTGTGGAAAGATGAAGAAAAGTGGCCTAAAGGGGTGATTGATGTAGAATTGGATGTCAGTGACAAAGAGATTAAGAAGGAGGCTGCAGTTAACAACATTGCAGTAAACACCACTCCTGCACCTACTGACCAGCTTATTGCACATTTTTCGGATTGGAGAAGACTGAAAGGAGCAGTGGCCTGATACCTAAGGCTGAAGTATGTCTTAAAGGAGAAATGTATTAAGAGAAAACAGCTGGAAGAATCCAGTTGTGCATCAGATGAACACAAGAGGGCGCCGCAGGGAAATTATTCACACATATTGTTATTGATTAATTGCCCCGCCATAATACTGATGCTCTATGACGGCATATTGATAAGTGTATGTATGAGTGTGTGATCGGTGAATGAGATTATTAGTGATCACTGGGATTAGGAAAGAATGAAGCAGCAGAACCCAGTTAGCAGCCATCATGGCTCATATGTGGGTCAAACCTACAGTTTCACCTTTCTCCTCAACATACTACCTGGCTGGTTCATTTACTTGTCTAATCACTGCTTTGAGTATCCATTCTTTTCTCCACTCTTCATACTTCATCCAGCCTAATTTTTTCAATCACTTTTTCCTGTGTGACATTCTAATTCATGTGTTCAGAATCTATCAGATTCTTCTCAAAGCCATGAAGGTACACAGGCTGAGCTGATGAAAATGTTCACCTGATATTCATAACCACTCATAGAAGAATAATTATAAAAGGGAATCCAACAATAGAAGCAGATCTACCATTGTTGTAAGACTGAATGATCATCTGTAGGATACTGAAGACTCCACCAGTAAAGTCCAGCAGGACGTTGCCGATGCTCCAGCCCTGAGTGCTTTGTCTCCTGTAGTTCATGTAGGCCTGGAGGCAGGCAGAAATAGAATATCAATTTACAAATAAGATGATAATAAGGCAAACTACAAAACACTTTGACTATATGCTGTTGTTGTCCTCTGTTAGCTTACCTGTGGCACATATTTGATCAGAGTGACTGCTAGTTTAATATAGGAGAAGTAATAGAGGTACTCCAACCAGGTAATTTTGTGGGCCACAGTAACAAATAGGCTGATCAAAGCAAAGGTCCAACCAATCAGCAACAGAATCCTGGCAGTCCATGACACCCTCTGACCCCCCCTCTGGAAATGACAGAACACTGTAAAGTCTTAAGGAGGACACAGTGTCAGACATTTACCCTTAACGTCTGTTTTACCGTCGGGTGGACAGAATGTCCCACTCTGTTGTGGTGTACCTCATAGAGAGCAGCCTGGCTGACGTAGATCACACAGAACAGCAGAGCATGCAGACTGAAGAAGACGTCATTAGCATTAACAGGATTTATCCCATTGGGATTCTTCTGAATGAACTCCTCCTACAGAGAAACACACAGCTGAACATTAAGCACTGAAATGTTTTCCCGTTCTTTCCAGATGTCTGGTTTTCTGCTGGCTATGAGTGAGGTGACCTGAAAGGCCTCAGTAATGATACAGATACCCTCTGTGCAGCATCTGTTGACAACAACAATAATAATAAAAGACCCAGAAGGTTTCTGTGGAACAACCTAAAAAAGTAGAGGGTTTAACGGGAACCAGGGAGAGAAGATTAATAGTCAGGTTGTTCACAGAAGGCCCCCCAGATAGGCCTTAATGCAGCTGTATGTGTTATTTCCACCTCTCCTTCCTGCATCAGTGGTTCTAGTCACAATCACATGAACAATGAAGCTATCTTGGAAATAAAGTTACCTTTATGTAGGGTATCCAGAAGAGGCCGATGTTGAAGACACTGTAAGCAATGAAGCCCGTTAGATTGAGAGCCAGGAAGTCGAAGTTGAGACCCACGACACTGACGAGAAACAGAAAGCAACTGAATCCATTTCACTTTGTCTAAATGGAGATGTCACAAGATGACTTCAGAAATGAGACCTTATTGGACCAGGTAAAGAATGCATCTCAACCTTATGACTTTATTGTGAGTATTAAAAAATTATTTGACCTCTTTTTCCAGGACAGTTTTGTTATGATTTAAAACAGAAATATTCCATGCAGCCTCAGAAACTTTTTCATTCCAGACTGAACTCAGATCTGCTGGACAGCAGCTTTGTAATCTTACCTGCTCTTGAACAAATTTCAGCTCTAAAATGAGAATATTATGATAAAGATCTCAGAAAAGGCAACCCGTATATTCTGTAGATTTCTTCCACAAAAAGGGAAATATTTGTGATGATGAATCAGAGACATTAAACCTTTTTCAAATCCTCTAATCTTTGGAGCCGTTTTTGTATTAGATGATTGGTTTCATTTGGCTGTCAGGATAAAGCCTGTCTAATGTTCAGAGCAACTGACTTAAATAATATCTTTTTAAGTTGGCATTGTTCAAAACAGTCCATTGCTCTGAAGGAATTTAGAAGCTAGGGTCAGCAAAAAGCTGGGTTCTGCATTAAGGGAGTCACATTACTAACATATTACCAACATATGACATATAATTTTTGGGTTGAGATTAAAAGAGCCCATGACCTAACAGTGTTTTCACATAAAATATCAATACTAATAATGCTAGTGTAGAAATAATAGCTATAATAATAATCTCATAGGATAACAAACCCTGCCCAAACAATAGAAATGTTTTAAACCATGGACTTTTAAAGTAATACAAAAAAGGAAACCACCCAAAGCTGAACAAGGCACAAAATTCTAACTAACTAGAAATGCTGAAAAGACACAAGAACTACCTTTTCCTCCTCCAGTTTTCCCAGGCTTGTGGATAGAAAGACACTGACCAGGACACAAAGTAAATCCATCCAATCACCTGAGCCACCACTGACAGCACACTGCTGTGGATCACTATGAAGCGGATCCTGGACGACAGACTGGACAGAAAGAAACAAAGACAGATTACAGTCCAAAACGACACTCTGCTTTATTCTTTTTAATGTAATCATAATGAAAGGGAATAGATGGCAGTCAGAAAATACCATATTAGATTAAGCAACTTATAATTACTTATCAAATGTTAACTAAATGATCAGTCTGTAATGTCTTTGAGTCTCTCTGTCTTTGAGACATCTAGCTGACGTCCTCCTCAGAGCAAATAAGTGGTGAGCTCGACGAGGAACTTCTGTTCACAGAAACATTCAGTGTATTAGAAAATACAAGGTTAAAAACAAACATCCTCCCTTCAACACTCCATTACTAACACACACTCAGACACTTCCCTACAGTGGTCAAACCCAGACAGTAAACCCACATTCCTTCAATTCAGCCTGGGATTTGGGATTGGAACGTCACTGTGTGATACGAAGCAAGGCGAGGAGGAGTCATTACTGAGCAGGGTCAGGGTCAAGGTCATGATGTCCTAAACATTACAGCATGTTGGTTCTGTACCCACCTGTCCAGGTGTGTGTTGTTGCTGAACAGGTGTGCAGTCACCTGACCAACATCATGTGCTATCACAGTGAAATTGGCTGAGGTAGATTTCTCTGGAAGCAACACCTGAATGAATATGAGAAATAATGAGGATTGTTGGACAAAAAGCTCCAAACTCTTCATATTCAGCCTGCTGTCAGAAATACAGACACGGACAGGATTTGTAGGAGATAAATAAATGGAAAGATTCTGTTTTTGAAGAATTTAGCAAGTGCAACATAACTTAATCTTTATGAAGAAAATTCTTGAAATTAGCATTCACGAAACAAATCACTGTATTAGGTGGTAACCGTCAGTGAGTTACTTGAACTGTTACCATAACAACAGTTCAAGTACATCTTTCTTTTTGTTTGTTAATCTTAAAGTTCACAGTTTAGATTAAAATAAGAAAACCTCCAGCTGAATTTAGGAACATCAAATGATTGCAGTTTCTCCTCTAAGCTCCTGATTAGTTCCATTCAACATAATCCTGCATCATGTTTGCTTTTGAATGTCACCTGTTCAGGCAGAGTGATTATTGATGAGTAGTTCTCCTGGGAGCTGAAGGTTACATTCAGGTGAATCACTGCAGACTGATTGACAGCAGAACTGAGGAAACATACATCATGAATTAAACAGTCACACGTCAGTTATATGGTCCAGAATACAGAGAAGTGAAAACGTATGCACTGTTGAATCAGTGCTTTGTTCACCTCAATATGTCTGTGATTACCTGGAAGAAATGGTGACAACAGCTGAAGAGCTTTGCTCAATTGTAACAGCATCTGGTGCGTTCAGACACACAGCAGACTCTAGAGGAGAAAAATGTCCAGGAACAACAGATGAAATACAGAACATGTTCCCCACAATCTGCGGAGTTTCCTTCTATGTTCACAGCCTCAGTCAGTATTTTTCTGACATTCTTACCGGGTTGACGATGTCAGCAAGGAATCAATGGCACATGTTAATTGAACTGGAAGGAAATCAAAAATCTTTCCTGGTGTATTTGGGAAAATTTCCAATCTGCAGTGCCAGTTAGGAGATGGCTGCAAACATGTTTGAACTGATCATTTCAACAGCCTGCCAATAGAACATGATCTTTCAGTTTTGTCATAAGTGCTGTTCCTCCAGCTGGCAAATGTCAATGTCACATTGACATTGACATTGGCACGTCAATGTCACAACTTAAGACATGGATGGATTTCTTCATTGAGAAAAATGTCATGAGATATTTTATAAATGTCATCTTTGTTACTCCATTTCACAGACATAATATCCTACAAACTTCGGAATAATCCCAAGCTTGTGAAGGTCTGTTCTAAATTCTTGTGTCCAAGCATAATTTCTGCTCCACAGTGCCATGAATACAGATTTCATCTGGGAGAACATGTTTCATCTAGACATGAAAACTAAAGAAGACACCGCTGCCGTTAACTTTTTACTTTTCTCCAACATAGTACCACTGGATCAGTTCTTCTGTTTGTTTGTGACTCTCCTCTGTCTTCTCAGTAGTGGAAGATGGCTGCTCACACTCAGCCATGTTCTGGTTCTGGTTCTGCTGGAGGTTTCTTTCTGTTAAAGGGGAGTTTTCCTCTCTGCTGTCACTGCATGCATGCTCAGTAAGTGGGATTGCTGCTGTCATCAACACAATGTAAGTGACTGCCTACTGTCGCTACATGTTTGTCCATGAGGACTGAAAGCTGCAGAACCTGTGACTTTCCTCAGACCTTTACAACCAGAGGAGCCATTTTACCCCCAGTCAAGCTAAATAAAACTCATTCAGAGATGAAAAGCTCACCTGACATTTTAGAAAAAATGAGAACTTATCATTTTTGTAAAATATTTCTAAAACCATAAAACTTTTGAGGATAGACATGTTTTATTCTTTAGGTTGTTGATATTTGATGAAAACTGTGTAAAAAAAACAAAAACAAAGAAAAGAAAAACCATAAGATTTCCATGGTAGTATATTCTGCCTCTAGCACCAGACTCCCTCCATCTGTTATTGGTGGTAACCGGGGAAACCACCTGCATTTAGACTGTTAAACAGAGCTTTGGCTGAGTCTGGCAGAAAAACAACCCAAAGTTATCCTAAAGCAATATTAGACACGCTTCAATCTTTCTACTTTTATTGAGATGCAGATTTTCTGCCTAATTGTGTTTCTTCTGTTTTTACCTTAAAGAAAAAAAATTCATCTACAAGAAAAGCTAAAAAAAAATTAAACAATCAAGTGGATTTCATTTTGTTGGTCAAAGTCAGTGGAACCTGTATTACTGAATGACTTCAAGCTGCTGGTTAAAGCCCAAATTTTCTTCTGGTGAATATTTGGTAAAAAATGACAGATGATGTCATAGTGTGCTCTCAGGTGATGGCAGCCACAAAAAGCAGCTAAGACAACAGCACTCACCAGAGATGTTGATCAGCAACTCAACAAGTAACCACCTCTTCACCAGATGTAGAGCGGCCATTGCTGCCATGGAAACAGTAACCTGAAACTTACAGTAAACAGAGCATGTTAGCAGAGACTGGAGGCAAACATGGTGGAGAAAGAAAGGACTTTAAAAGCTTTTTAGGTGAGATACACACAAAGTGGAACTACTTATCTCTAGTGGAGAAAGGTCTGAAAAATGGGGAATGGACTAATTGTTTATCGGGCTTATACACAACAGCCACACACACATTTATACACCACTACACTGACCATAAGATACTTGGGCTCATTGATGTGTGGCAGTGGAGGACGCAGCAACTGAACCATCAAGTTTTTGACTGAAAGAAACAGATTCACAGATCCTCCTCCTGCTACTGTCACATACTCTGAGAGCAAGGCACTCTGGGAAATGACTGCAGAATCTGATATGTGCTCAGGCGGTTTTCTGAGCCAGCTTCATCTAAACCTTCAACTTGCTCCATGTTAGACCCCAACCAGCCAGATGGCACACGGATGTTTCCTCATTGTTTCCCTCACTGATTTTAGGGGGATTTAGTGAACAGATACAATGCAGCTGAGGGAACCATTGGAAATCAGGACTATTCTGACTGACACATCTCAGTTTGGTCATGATCAAATGTGGAGGACCAGCTTTGGCCACCACTGGCTTAGTCATTCAGATTCTACTGCATATTCCACATTCTCTGTAATTGGTCGGTTTCTTTATATTGACACATTTTTAATATGAGTTGTATTTCACAAGTAAGTTTTAAGTAAAAACAAATAATCCAATTGTTATTAAGTAGTAATCTGATTGGATCATGTGATCTGACCCTGCAGCGTGTTTCATAGAATTTAATTGAGATAAGGTTTGCTGGTATAATTATAATAAATCAATGATTTTTGTATAACTGCAAAAACGGTTCCTCTATGTGGAGACATAATTAATGGGTCATTGAAATATTCCAACAGTCCACTTCCTCAAGGAGCCATGCAGAGGATCAGATCTACTGGGTTCTTTCCTCCAGCGTCCAGCAGGTGATCTGCAAAACATTTCTCCATAAAGAGGAAGTTCATCAGTTTCGCTTCAAGTCTTCCGTTTGTGTTTTTCGGTTATCAGAGCAATTTAAAGTATGACTCATAAATCATGCTTTAATAAATCATGGCTGTTCGCTGCGAACAACCATCGCCTCTGATGATTTTCAGCCTTTCAGTTTAGTTTTCAGACTGTTTCTGTCAGTAAAAGGATCTAAACTGAGAGAAAACAAACAGGAAAGAGAAGTGATTAAAACAAAGACAGAATAAAGTTAACAGGACTTTACCTTGTCTTATCTGTCACCTCCACATCAGCTGACTGCTGTTCTTCTTCTTCTTCTTTTCTAGCATGGCTGATTGCAAACAACTTCAAGGTGCATACTGCCACCTACTGTACATGAATGTGTAGCAACATTAACTCACATACATTAAATTCTATTATTAAGTAATTCTTTTCTTAATGTATAAATATCCTCTATGTTATGGAGAGCCTCTGATCCAGACCCTGGAAGCCTTGGGGGTCCTCCCAATGTGTAATGGGGTTTGATCCGAGTGGATTAGATCCCCCACCACTCGGCGCATTCTGGTTGATAAAAGTTTACTAAAAACTTTGCAATCTACGTTTAACCCTCCTGTTATGTTGCGGGTCAAATTGACCCGTTTTAAAGTTTATTTATTTATTTATTTATTTTTAATAGTTGGAAGTTTTATTTATTCATTTATTTATTTTGAATGAAACTTTTTCTATTTGTCCTAATAGGTGCGCTCTACAAATAAATTGAACATTTATCCATTTTACACATTTGCAACCCCCCCCCCCCTCCCCCCCTGCGTCTACTTTTTACATAGATACTGTTCGGGTCAATTTGACCCGGCA
>CAEFZY010012161.1:0-29136 GCA_903066815.1 Brachyrhaphis roseni
TATATATGTGTGTGTGTGTGGGGGGGGGGGGGGTGGGTGGGTGTGTGTGTGTGTATATATATAAAAAGAAAAACAATTATTAGTTCATAGCAGAATTTTATCTCAATTTACTCAATGTACTGAAATTAAAGGTTGGACTTTGTTCCGCAGTGTGAGATTACGGTGTCAGTAAATGTGGAAAGCTTTGTAATTGGTCCAAATTAAAATGCACTCAGTGTTCCTTTCCAAAGAGTCCAGAAATGTTGAATTTATAATTGAGGTGATGTGTTAAAATGAGCTGCAAATGTTCAGTCTATTAATATAAAACTGAGTTATGACCCTGATTTATGCCATGGTAAAACTCTTAAGCTGAGACTGCTAATGCATTCAACCTCAATGAGTGTTAATAATGGGGGGAAAAAATAACAGTCTCAATAAAATATGTAAAAGAAGATTTATATTGTTGCACTGAAACCCAACAGAGCAAAATACATTTGAATAATGTCTTGGTGATTGTTTTATTTAATTGAAGCTATGTCTTGTATGTTTAACAAACTACAACATCCAATGACTTTTTTCCATGTTAACAATCAATTGAAAAGCACAGCCAGGAAATGTAGTTTTCCAAATATCTGATATATTTGCACAAAGTGAGAATAATTCCACCTTCAGACATATTGATAAGAATAACAACTCAATATTGTTTTTTTTAACAAAAGAAAACACGTGTCCTTGATTTCCTATAAGCTAGCATAATCAATATGACCATATTTAATTTGTTGCAAACACAGGCACATGAAGTTCCTTCCATTTGTAAGGTGAGAGTTTACTGATTTATTCAATAGATCACTGACTATAAGTGAAGAAAACTTCTGTCACTGTTGAACCTCAATGTGTGAGGTGTCTATTAAGGTAAAGTAAATTTAAAAAGACAGTTTATAGACAAAACAAACGTTTATCACCGTTTGAAAAACTGAAACAATATGTCCTGCCTAACTAGGTTAAATCACAGTTGATTTTGTCACATTATGACCTCAATATTCTGTGTGTTTTATTGGGGTTTTATATGATGGACCAACACAAAGTAACACGTGGTTATGAAGTTGAAGTAACAGGAGATATACTTTTATTTTTAAATTTCATTGCAAAAAGGAGAATGCCAAATTGTGTGTGCATGTATTTGACACCTACTGTATAAATAAAATCTATCACACCATTAATTAAATGTCCTTTCCTGCAAAAGCTTTTAGACCGAAGTGTACAACCAAAGATACAATGTAATGGTGAAAGCATGACTCAGAATGGCCCAGCCACATATTAATTCATTGAAAATGTTTGACGAGCTCTAAAGAAAAGTTCTCCACCCAATATGACTGAGCTTGAAATATTTTACAAAGAAGAATCGACCGCATTTCCAGTATATAAATCTGAAACTTTTAGAGATACAACAGGTAGTTCCACAAATATTGACTTGTGGAAGGTGAATATAAATACACACCACTATTTATTTATTGTATGCAAAAAGTGTTATTTTCCTTCCACTTTACAATGATGGGTATTGTGTTGGTGCCCATCACTGGCACAAAAATCTCGGTACAACACATTAAATGTCGTGATTGCAACTTGACAAAATGTAAACTAATGCATGATGAATACTTTTGCAAGGTGCTGTATAATGAATAAAGTTCACAGATCTAAAGTTCTTGTATCATATGTAATTATAAATTCATGTGCAGTTTGTTCTTACGCCTGTTTAATTTTGTCCTTTTCTCATAATCGCCCATGCTGACACAATGCAGCATCTACGCAGCCCCATGTGATCTAATGAGATTTTTACAAAGGTCACTTTATGCTCTCCAACAGGTGCCAGTCCTTTGTGTTTTTTGCTTCTTTTTTTTTTTTCTCCCAGAAGACAAAAACGTATTTCAGGCACATTTTTCTGTTTGCCACTGTTGGTGAATGCTCGCGCGACACGGCTCCACAGCTTGCTTAGCGTATCTTTATTGGTTTGCTCAGAGAAGGACTGAGGCCAGGGAGGCCGCATGGGGGAGGTGGGGAAGGATTCCAGATCAAGATAGTAACAGTGAGGTGAAACCCTCAGAGATTGGGCGGGGGGGGGGATCAAGGTCTGATGTGGCCACAGTGTCCCTTGGCCGAAGCCCTCTGGCAGACTGACTGATAGGTTTGCTAAGGCAATCATACATCACTTTTCACCTGTATCAAACCAATTGGCTGGCCTTCTATAGACAGCTGCTCCCTTGCACACAGTTTGACACATTGATGGATAATGGATAGACATAGCCTCCATATGGCAGATTTGGAGCAGATTTAGATGGTCTAATCCTAAATCCCTTTTTTCCAGCCCTCACCAAATGATTCGGAGAGCATGACACACACATAGCATAATCCACGCACAGAACAGTGAGAAGAAAGTAGCAAACATAATCCTTCACATTTAGCCTGTCACAGACTTTGTGCAACTATAAAGATCCCCATCCTTAAGTGGGCTATTATTCTAATTAGCCCTTAGGTTTTTCGGAGAAACGAGCTGATTGCTTGTAATGATAGCTTGTTTATGGTGATGGCAGACTTCTCCTTGCTTGATAATGCTGTTCATGAGTTGTGCCACACATTGTCTGCATGATACTTGAGATGACTGCACTGTCATCAGCAAAAGACTCTGTAAAAGAAGGTAGACATGTACTTGTGCACATTCAATTAACTTGGCTGCAGCTCTTGTAAAACGTGTTTGCAAATTTGAAATGTTTTTATGACTTAACACCAAAGAAAGTAACTTTTGAGAACAGATATTCTAATCTACAAATAGTTGTTTAAATGAGGGCCAAAAAAATTGTATTCGGATTTTGTAGACTTATAAATATATACCTGATTTACAACTCGCATAGTTAAAGGAGGAATGTCATTCCTTAAAAGCTCTGGTAAGGTACCAATTAAAAGTCTGGCAAAATTATAAAATGAAAGGAAAACCATCCATGCTTCTCAATATAATTTTACAAGTGAATATTTGAAAGATGTGGCATGCATTTGTAATCAGTTTCCTGAGTCAATTTTTATGGAACCAACTGTCACTGCAGTTACAGCAGCGAGATATTTAAGGTGTGCCTCTGCCAGCTTTGCACATCTGAACATAATGAGAAATCAGACATACAGTATTCCTCCTCCTGTTCAGCTCCGATGTAGTTTAAGTTCAGTCTCAGTGTAACTGTGGTTGTCAAAGCTTCTGGAAAACAGCAAAGTCCCTCCATGACTCAGTCAAAACATGAAATAGATCTTATTCATTTCCTGTAGATGAGACATTTTCTCAGTCGCTTATCTGCACCGTCATCAACTTCATTATGTTATAAAGTAGACATAATTTCTCATCTAACAATGGAAGACATTGTGTTTTAATGTCAACCTGATTGTTCAGGTTCATGGTTTTAGAATATATTATTACATCACTTTAATATAATACTTATATGGTAAGAATGTGGAATGGGTTTTTTTTTTTGTTATGTGATGAATATTCATATTTATTGTAATAATGTGCAATTATGCTATTCGAACGTGAAAAGTAACGTTAAAACATTTAAGTTTTCACATCATGTTGGATATTTTCCTGGTGGCAGCTTTATGCTTTCATCGAAATTGAATCCTTTTCATTTGTAATGCACTGTAGGAACCTTTATGCCCTCTACACGTTTGCATTTAATGGTGTTTTTCACAAAAGTGTGTTATTTACACAGAACGCTGTTTATCCAGGGCCCAGAAACGTTTCATGTGAAACACAAGTGCCAAATTGAATAAATGTTCCCCCAAAATGGTTGAAGTTCTGCCATTGTTATCACAGAATTAGATCCTATTGATTCAGATCCCTGTGGGGAACTGCTAGTCACTAAGGCTGTATATGTGTTCACTACCTTTCTCTTTTCAGATGTTGTAACCTAATTTTGCTCCGGACTTGAAATGCTGCATTTCTGTCACTGAGAAGTGGATCTGGCTTGGATGATGCATCCTGTGGCAGTGGTAGCATGACCCTCCAGCTGCAGCTTTATTTGATGCCAGGCTAAAATTGTAACTTATTGTGGCCTGAAAGGGATTTTGTGTCAAACATTTTCAAGACTTTTGCTGAAATTCTTTGAGACAATGCAACATTCTACTCTGAATTTACAAAGGCTGGTAGAAAAAAATGTTGGCTTCAGATACAGAGGTGGTAATATAGTTTTTTGATACGCCCCTCCATAATGGAAAGCCTACATTTTAAATAAAGACTGCAAAAGGTTAGCTTGTATGTTTCAGCCCTTTATCAAAAGGCTGTGTCAAAGTGATTGTCAAACCCACGCTGTGTGTGAGACAAGAATCTGAAGTTGCTAACTTTTTATTCTTCCTTTTAGATCCAGAAAGGTGTTGATATATATACACATGGGTGTAAAAGCAGAAACCTGCTGCTGCAAGAGCTCAATGTGCAGTAAATGAGATTTAACATTTAGATTCATAAGGCTTTCTTAGGTGACAGCAGAGAATCACTTTTCATAATACATCAATTATTCAACATTGTTTCACTTTCTTAATTAGGTTTATTTTACCTTTACCTACAGAAGCTCTTCTGTATGGTTCCTTTCACTGACCTTTTTGTCTGTTTCATATATTATGAATTAAAGAGAACCATGCAATATTTAATCACTTGTGGGAATTGAGCTGCTGATGATTATCTTCCCTTTTCTGAAGAGCCTTTGATTAGTGGAACTTCAGCATGATAAGCAAAAAAAAAAAATCCCCCTCCAGAGCGCCGCTGCATTCATTATGTCATCACACGTGTACGCAGAAATTAGTGTGCGTAATTGTTTGCACTTTCAGTAAAGTGTTTCCCCGCTCCATGCCGATGATGCAAAGTGGATTGTCCTGAACGAAAGTGAATAATTAGTGAATTCCTGCGGTGGTGTCTGCAGCGTGGCTGTTGTGTAACAAAGGTGGCCTGCTTCTATTAACCCTTACCTGTGCCATAAACAGGTCAGCACTCCGGAGAGGTGATTATTCTCCAGCCTGGTTAATGGTCCTTACTGACAGCATTTAATGAAAATTAATGACCAGCTTTAGGACACGGTGCACACAAACTGGAAGTCTACTTCTTGTTTCACTGTGCACTTATTTCCATTGTTAAACTTTGCCTCGAATGTGGGAACAGCAGCTCGCACTCGCTTCATGAAGATTCATTGGCAGCTCTGGGAAGCTACTGATGAAGCTGTCTGTGTTATGTTGCTGTTTTTTTCAGAGAGCTGAACACAATGCTACCTAAGTTTAGTAGCTGGCACCCCGGCATAAGAAAACACAATATTAGGACATTTAATACACTTCATTAGGTTTCCATTATATTTTGCTTTGGGTTATGGGTTGAAATGAGCAGTCAGATTTTGCCTGTTTCAGACGGTGATATGCAGACAGCAAGATGACATGATTAAGGGGTCATTTGGTTAATTGCACAATACTGCCAGTATGCAGCATTCCTGGATAGGAAATAGATGCCAGCGGCACAGTAATTCATGCGAGTCACATCATGAAGACAAGCTGAGCAAGTTATGATTGCTTTTAGCTTCTTGTTATTGTCATTTTGCACATAATGTCCACAATAGGGTATGCATTATTTTGCACGAAAGTGGATGAAGAGGAAGCAAAGCCAAAAAGCAAGAGGGCCGTGGAGGACACAGTTGCTATTTGTCACATTTGCAGTCATGTGCCATGTGGAAGAGAGAGCTCACAGGTTTTATGGGCATGATTGTGCGCCAACCAAAATGTAATCAAAAGACATTAATAGCGCAATTTAATTGAATTCCTGTGTAATCTCGAGAATAAAGTGCTCCAAGGCTGTGGCGGGAGCAGACAAATATCCCTCCCACACATCCTTCACTGCATCCTCATCTGTATGAAAGCGGTCCTCTGCGGCTATCCCCCTCGTCTCGTGTGTCCCGGCCCCTTTAATCTCTGTCGCTCACACAGCCTTCCTCTCTGTGCAACCTCCAACCTCCACTCCCATTTTATCCCTCCGACTCACCGTTTTCCAGTCATTCGTCTCACCAACAGCTCCCTCTCCACCCCGACCCCTCGCCTACACCACTCTGAACCAACACCGAGGCAAGACTGCCATCTCCGGTCAGGACATCGTTCTCCCGATGCCATCGTCCCTTCTTCATGAGTTTGATGCTGGAGTTCTCTTTCTCCTTGGGAATGTGTTCATACTGAGCCAGGAGGCCTTGAGACGAGGCTCGACTGCCATCTACTGGCTGGCAAAAGGTTGTCAAAGACCGAACAACACTGCCACCTGCTGTTACAG
Organism: Brachyrhaphis roseni; assembly: GCA_903066815.1. Taxonomy (NCBI): domain Eukaryota; kingdom Metazoa; phylum Chordata; class Actinopteri; order Cyprinodontiformes; family Poeciliidae; genus Brachyrhaphis; species Brachyrhaphis roseni. Next base: position 6,308 of record CAEFZY010012161.1, read on the forward strand.
TTGACTGATTAATCAGCCAATATCTTTTTTTAATATTGTTATATCAGGGATTAAAAGACAGGGCTTGTCTTAACTGACACTATGAGAATGAAATACAATAAATATGACTATAAAACTGATACATTTATCATCAATAATATTTTCTGTCAAGTAGCATGAGTCATCAGTCAAATTGGCTGTTTTTGTAATGTATTAATGGAGAGAAAAAATATATAACTAAATGAGTGAAGTTACATCTGAAGACACAGAATTGCACATCCAGGAGGACGAAAAGCAAAGTGTGCACAAGCTTTTTAGGCAGGAGTCGCTCATTCACTTGTAAGATCCAGAAAAGAGATTGAATTAAACACAGAACCTGGATACTTTCTATTGGATGGAAAAAATAATAAAGACACAAAGCTGTCTCAATGAGTAGTAACTCATTGAGACGGTTTGTACAGAAAAAAGAAGCTAAAACGAGAGTCACTGAGCCAGCAGTGTAAATGAAAAGCAAAGGCACATGAAGTTCAGAGGAGAAGTAACTGGATGTTAATGCAAAGATGGACTCAAACAGCTAAGCAACGTTAAGCAGCATTTCAACCTAAAGTTAGTGGGGTTATTTTGTGTTGATGTTTTTCTTCTGCTTTTCAACTTAATTGAACTGGTGGGTCTTATTTTTGGAAGTGTTCATGAGTGTAAACAGTTAAAGCATTTATATGTGTGCAAAACTTATTCACTGAGTCCTGTGACAACACATACACACTGTGATTGTGTTAAGTTTTGGGGGGGTTTTAAGCCAGCTTTCGCTTGTACTTTGCATTCATGTCCTCAAAGCATTTTGAGTAGAAATTGTAAGTCTAGCAGTCGTGCAATAAGTGCTGCGTCCCAATAAAGCACATGCTTTTTTTTTCTGCAGTATGTGTGCAAAGCAAATAATTCTCTCAATGAAATGCATCCTAAGTAATACATCTGTGCTTTTTATGGGATTTCAGTGCAAAATGTTTGCTGTAAAATAGGCATAATTAGATTGGAGGGACATTAAAAATGCATGGCAAAGGGAAGGAATTGAACATCATGCATTGAGCTAAAAGCACAATTTGTAAAAACTGCACTAAATTATTCTAATGCCAGATGTCTGCCTGACACACACCTAGCAAATTTAAATATGAAAATGATTCATGATAAAAGAGAAGAGGAACAAAAAAAGCAGAACTTGGTATTATGCGGGATTTGAAAAGAAAAAGACGTTTTAATTTTGTTTTTCTTAATGTGAATAAATTAGAATCTAACAATGTGTCTAAAGAAAAGCCCTGGTATGTAACTCTGGGTTCACACACCAGAAATAGTATTGTGTGTCCAGGTACTCTGCAAGGTGCAGAGTCTTAAATCTATGACTTTTCTGACCTTTTTAAGACCATTTTCTGCTTAAAATCTAGGACAGATAAAAATTGGAGCATAAAAAAAAAATCTAAGTAAATCGAGTTCACATCCCAAAGGTTTCTAAGTTTTATATTAACCTTTAGCTTCTGTCACAGATTCTGCATCAAATTCAAGCTGGGACCTATTTGATGAATTATAGTATCATTAAAAACTGAATTTATTCTTGTCACTGAATTCACTCAGTGAAACACATTATGTTTTAAAGCCTTTATCTCTCTTAATTATGATGATATTTTTCTAATTACTGCTAATGAAAACACATAATTTAAGATTCGAATATTACATTCTTAATACAGAAAAGATGACCTGTAGAAAAGTGTGTTAAATACCAGCTTAAAGGTTATTTTAAAAGGCACCTTCAGTCTAGAAAGTGAGCCTGATTGGAACATAAAGACACACACACGCACACACATCTCTAATTTAAATATAAAGAGAGAATATAGAGAGCAGTAGTAGTTTCAAGTAGAAATTAGCTAAAATGTGTCTGGAAGCCCTTGTTGGCATGAGCATATATGAAGGACAGAAAAAGTGAGTAAATTTTGTGAAAGTTGAGAGTAAGGACTTCTCTTCATCAGCAAAAGACAGTCTTATTTCTTTTTTTTCCCCCCTGGGATTAAATACAAGACTGTATGTCAGTATGAAATATCAGGTATTTGATTTTATTAATTAAGAGCAGTTCTCTTCTTTCTCCCCTCCCCTGGATTTGTCTGTGATAAGTAGCTGCAGCTGAGGAGCTTTGTTGGGTCTTGTTTTTTGAGATATTTGTAAAATGGAGGGAAAAATATCTAGCTTTCCACAGCTGCTTTACTCTGATAGCACTAAGTAAGTTACACCATAAAACAATTGTTTCCAGAATTTACCCAAACTCTAAAGAGTATGCTCTCTTTACAAATCTGAATGCAACCTAATTATAAAACCTGTTTGACCATTAGCAGACAGGATGCCGGCGACGTCATACTGAAAGGAAGGAAACAGAGAGGTTAAATGGAAGGAAGCAGGAAGTCTGAGAAACAAAAGAAGAATTCAGCGGGGGATTAAAACTCATTTTATCTCACTAGTGAGTAAACACGCTTAGAGGTAGAAATACTCAGAATATGTCCAACTATCAATTTTATTACAGAGTTATTCTTCCACAAGAGGGCGGAATTGTATCACCTTAGACTTTCAGTCTTCAGTGTTCAGTTTAATCTGTGAGTTCTGCACAATAATTACGCTGACTGGTGTTTATCCTTTCTTCAAGTGAGTCGTTAAAATTTAGATTTGTGCCAAACCTCAGCCAGATAGGGGCTAAAAGAAGAACTGTGGACATTTTTATTTACTCAAAATAAAAATAAAAATACAATTTACTTGTTATTTTGTGAAATTAAACAAGCATATTGCAAACAGTATTTTGTTTCTTTTGTTGGAAAGAGAAGGCACATGAGGTGGATTGGATAAAATGTTGAACTTTATGCTTGATATTCTTTAAATGTCAATAATTAAAACTTTTTCATTTTTCATCTATGAACGTCCCTAGACCTAAAAAGAAGGAACAGAAAGAAGACCCGTCTTTGTCTTTTTTAGATTAAATTGTCAAGAATATAAATCTGGAACATTTCTTCATTGGCTGCTAATTTTTATTAGATGGTAAAATAATGATGTGCTGCATTGCATTTACCATAAATTACATTTCTATTTATTAAATTTTTGCACAATGACAGCCCAATTTAATTTGTTGTCAAATATTGTGTGGCAATAATTTTGTAGACAACTGTTAATCTTGATTGAAAAAATTGCTCAAACTTATTTCTCCTGTTTCATTTTTTGGTATGAAAATACTTTTTTTTATTTGCATTATAAACTCCATCCCTACAGCCTTTTTTGTAACCTTACACCCCCATGAACAAAAACTCAAAACATGCTTTAGATACGTAAAAGATGGTTCTCTTTGCCAAGGTTTGACATAAGGTTTTTTAATTTTGAATGTTAAATCTTTTGTGAAATCAAATTAAAAGCTATTAAATGTGAAATGTTTTGGGTTTTTTTAGATTGTAAGTGGTCAACACAAGTAGAGGTGAGTACTTCTTGTCATTCTTTCGGTCTGCTTTCGTGCCAGACTCAGTTTGAATTCTGACAATCATTGATGAAGTAAAAAGAAAAAAAATCCATCTTACATGTTCAATTGATATGAAGTGAAATATTAATGAGATTTGTTTTTTTCTTACCTAACTCTGAAAAAGGCATTCTGTTGCATTAACCTGCATCATCGTTATTGAAATTGGTTTATTTAGCAAAACTGCAAAGGAAACTCTTTTTTTGGATCTGATGAGTCACATGATCACATGTTTTTTTTTTATGACTTATAGCGTGAATAAACTTATCGTGTGTGATTTTAATTGTGCTTCTTATGTAATAAACACTGCAATTGAAAAATTGTGGGCGGGGTTGTAATTTGTGGAATATTGACAATGATTTGCATAAAGGAAAGGCAGCTACAATGTATAATAACAAATGGAAGTGATAAATAGATCAAATCTTTTAAAGGCTACATGGAAACGTTTCAACCAGAATGTCAATCATGTAAATCCTCATAACCATTTAGTAAAAGTCTAAATTATTGCAGCAGAAAACATCCCGTAAAGCATTCATGTTTTCCATTCACAGCACTATATCATAAGAGGAGCTCTATAAACTTGTATTATACACTCATACATCGTTGTCCAGCCTCGAATGCGGCCCCTTCTCCAACCCAGGCTCCCCAAATGTTGCCGTCTGACTGTGAGCCTGTGGCGCCACACTTACTACTGACAGCTTAACACTGCTGCAGAAACTGGGCAAAAACCATAAGACGGGATATTAGGAGGCTTCCTTTCCATTGCACTTAGCTGCACTGTGTTCCCCATCAACTGTCACAACTGCCTGTTTTAGTAGTCTTAAGTGACAAAGCAGGGCACAGCCTGTACAGTGAGATACACTGCCTGCTATTGTGCCTTCATCTTCCTGATGATGGCTTGAGGCAAATGTTGTGACGCAGGGGAGCATTTCCACTCCAAGGCAATATTCTCTCCTGCCAAGTTAACTCTGTCAAACAAATCTTGGTAAAGATTCCCAGCACTGCTCTTTGTAGGGGTTTTTTTTTCTGCACTCTATGTTGTATGGCTGCATGTTACTTTGTTAGTGTGAAACTTTCCTGTTAAAACCCTAAACATGCTCTAATGAGTAGTTTTTCTTGCTCAAAGGAACATTGGACAAATAGCAGGTCTATCTCCTTTGAAAGAACAGTTGCTTACGCTAAAAAAAAGGATGATGCCCTGAGATCTGGGAAATATGTCTGTGATTTTACTGGTTAATCAGAAGCCAGTTTGTGTGATGAATGAATGTGTGGAGATGGGAAACATGTGAATTCATGCCCTCCAAAAAGTGTACAGTTGGACCATTCTTTGCACACAGATTGCATCACTGAGTCGTTCCAACCCTTTGATTTTCCTCAATAACGTTCCCGCAAGCCAGATTCCCGTTACAGTGTTTGCCCTTTAATTAAAGTCAGTTAGGCCCACAGATGCATTAATCATATTACCTGAACTGATCCAAGCACATTTACACACGCCAAGAAGTTTGTTGACAGGTAGAGCTTCCACATTCTATTGTCTTTGGCGGTGAAGCAGCTTCGTACACAAACCCCTCTTTGTTTCATTCACAGAGATGGTAGAGGAGAGAGAAACTGGCTTTTCTTTAGCAGAAATGTGATGTAGTATCTGCGTTTTTGCCTCGGTGTCTGAACTAATGCTGCAATGACATCATTTGGTTGACAATAATTGTAAAACTGAAGTCAATAACATGATTTTCTTAATCTTCTTTTAAAAATCAAAACCTAAATCACAGGGTTGCATTTTTATTCACTCTTGTTTGCTCTAATGCTCCAAAATAATATCCATCTGTTTAGTCATGAGTATTCTTGGGGGAGTCAAGATGAGGCTTACAAACCTAAAGTGAGACATTGTGGATGCTATAGTGTGTAGCTGATGAATCAAGATAAATCAGGCTAACACTGAGCCCTTGGAATAGTCCCAACCTTATTTCTATAAAAACTTATGAAGAATGATTAAAAGTGAGTTTGTCATAGTTGGCTGCACTGTTGCCTTGCAGCAATAAAGTCTTAGGTTCTAATCCCACCCCGGGGTATTTTTTGTTTTGGAGTATGTATGTTCTACTCATGCATGGGTGGGTTCACTCTGGGTACTCCGGCTTCCTCCTGCTGTTTATAACACGACTGTTAGGTTAACTGATTTCTCTAAAATCAGAGAGAGAGTCAGTCATCTGTCCATTTAACATATAAGTTGAGTTTGTTTTTGATTACACGTTGGATGCACAGTGGTCTGTTTTTTAGCACTGGTACATCACACAGAGGAGGTATGAATCTGGCCTCTCATATTTATTATTTGTGTGTTTTTTGTCTGTATTAAACAAATGAGATTCCATTGAGACACTATTATTCTACTCATCATTGGATACCTGATCAAAACAGTTGTTACCATGGAAACAAAAAAAAACATATTCATGTGAAGATTCGGAGAGGTTAAAAATTTACATGACACCACACCAAAACAATCCAACACATTTTACTAAATGCAAAGATGCAAAGCAGTTCTATGGTTCTTTGAATGTGGCTCTTAAAAGACACTTTCTGCATGAGTGGGAAGAAGACTATTGAACAAATATGAAACATATCAAATGGAGCGTCCAAAAAAATGTTAGAAGGTAAAACTTTGCCTCAAAATGTTTGCAAATTCTAACAGGTTTTCTTTATTGATTACCTTGGAATTATTAACCCTGACCAGCTTCAGTGTCCCTGCTGAACAAAAGCATTCCCCCAACATAATGCTGTCGATACCTAGCTTTACTATAGAGATCACCTGTTTAGCGTTAGTTTTCCGTCAGTGTTCCAATTTTGTAAATGTGAACTGAACAAATAATGTCCAAAGTTTGAGACATTGTTTATTAACCCAACCTTTCAACAGTTCCACAACTTCATCCCTGACAGTTGGACTCTATATCCTAATTGCTCTCTGAGACAACCGGCTGCTTAGTTGATTTGAGTTTTACTAAGTTTAAAACCCAGGCAGGTAAATTCCTCATGATTAGTGTTGATATTTATTTTAGATTAGAAATGTTGACATTACATGGACTGTGGCAGAATCTTACAAAATGTATTACCTTGGTTTGCTTGGATTTTCAAGGAAGCATAAAGTGTCTGCTTTCCTCATCAATCAACTGCTAAACCCCGAGCAAAATTACCCACACATGTTGGACTTTCAGTCTGCACGTTTTAAAACAAATCATTTCAGTTCATGCAACATAATGTCACATGTGTTTGAAAGCCAGACCAGACATCACAAGAAGGGAATGAGAGGAAATAAAACGCAATAGCCGTACTGTGGGAGGCCTTATCTCAGCTGTACGACTGACAGGCCTGTAACTCTTACGGCAGGCTGCAGGATGTGGGGTTAACCTGAGGTGGCAGCGAGCCAAATGCTCTGAAGTAAGCAGGGTTCAAGTTTAGGGCCCCGTGACCCCAAAATGATAAGGTGAAGGGTTGTGGACAAGTCAGGAAACCATTGTTTTTAGAAATTCCACTTATTTGGTTATTTAAGTCGAGTGGGATTTGTACCCCCACCTCCGCCACACGCCTCCCCCTGCTGCATGGAGACGTCTGCACACCATCAGCACATAAACCACATGTGTGCCGGACTGAATGCGGTGGAGGAGGGGTGAGGGAAATAAAACGACGCCGAAAGAAAGGGAGAGAGACGCTCGCTCAAGTATTCATGCTGCTTGAACTGTGCATGTGTTGTTTTACAACCACAAACTTAAATTTATTTGAAGGGAATTTTAAGAAGTAAACCAACACGAGTAGTATATAATCGTAACGTGGAGGGAAAATGATGCATTTTCCTTCTACATATTTGTGGAAGGACTATGCAGTACGCAGCTGTACCTCTATGAGCCATTTACTCTAGAAATATGGCAAAAAGAAATGTATTCTGTAAAGAAAGCCAAAAGAAGTAGTTTATTGTTTTCTACAAGTCACCAGAAGACACAGCAAACAGGTGAAAGGTGTTCTGATTATTATTATTTTTTTCTTACTTGCAAACAAAACTCTATTTGCCGGCAAACTAACCCGACCCATCGCTTCCAGCAGCTTGACGAGGAAATGGTTAGGCCTGAATGCAGGACGATCCTGAAAGAAAACCAGTTTGAAGCTGCAAAAGATTAAAGACGTTCATCTTCCAGCACGTTGACTCTAGACGAAGGTATAATGAGATGCTTTGTCATCTCATTATTAAGCGATATTGTGTATAGGTGTGGCCCAGTCAAAGTTTGAATCTAAATCCACGTAAGAATCTGCTTTGCGTCACTATCGAACAGGGGTCGCATTGACCAAATATTTTCTGAGTTTCTATGTTTTTCTAAATGGTGACGGAAAAATCTGAAAGCCATCTGTCATTTTGACTGACAACACTTCACATCCCTGACCACATGTATGCAGATGTTTTTAACTTTACACACAGAGTAACTGCATAAATCAAAGAAAGATCCCAGTCTGAACAACAATGAGCTGCTCATATTTCTATTTGCACAATGGAAAATTATATTTCTGAAGAATTGGAGCTGTAGTTAGATTACAGACGCCTTTCAAAATCATGGGTTACGTTTTATTTTCATTATGTAATACTTTGTGTTGGTCTGTCACACAAAATTCTGGCAATATACATCAAAAAATGTGGTTACAATGTAGCAAAAAGATCCAGTACATGATTTCTCATGGCTAACTCAATAAGGAAATAAATTAAACGATTTTATGAGTTTTACTTTAATCTTTAAGATAATAATTTTGATAAGAGCCACCAACTAGTGAGTTTAAATTCTTTTTCTAAACTTTGCATGTTTAATTTTTTTTTTACTTTGCACTAATTAGCCAGAGTTATGCGTTTTTTTCAGGCTCTTTGTTTAAACAGCAGACATGATGGAACCGGAGCCTTGTCTGTTCCCTCTATTGGCATAATTTGAATCTGTTTTCTCCTCTGAAATGAGTACATAAACATGCTAACCTCTGCATGAACTGCGTCTGTTGCGATAAACCAGAAATGCTCCAAAAACATCTATTTAAGAATTTGCAAGAATCCAGCAGTAAAAGGAAGAGGAGAGGAAATTAAAGAAATACGCATCTACTGAGATTTGACCTTTGACTGACACGAATGACTCGCATAGAAAGCACCCACTTGCATTATGTTCCTCTAATTGACATTACATTAACAAAGATGCACCTTTTCTATACGGTATGCCATTAAAAGGAAGACCAATCCCTTCTGCTCGGTTTTTATGTTTTCTGACCTGTTGACCAGCTATTATGAAACGAAAGAAGTCATTATGAGCACTGGAACAGTGATGGCTCTGCAGAACATAAAAAACCAACAGAGGGAGGCAGTAAAGCAGAGATAAGAAAGGGTCATCCAGACGTGGAGAGCCTGGCTTAGCGCAACATGACACAACATAAGAGTGTAAGAATGCAGATCTACAAACATCAGTTCTAATCAAATAGAGTGGCATCCAGGAGAGGTTTGGCATCTCATGACGTAAAGAAAGATGTTAGTCCTTTTTCATGATCTGGAGTGAACTTTTCTTCCTTTTTAAAAATTCTGAAGGCCTTCTGCTCCGATCGCAGTACGTGCTTGTTTTTAACTTTCAGCAATTCCCCTATATACCTCTTTATTTTATTCCCCCAATACCACAGAAACATTTTTCTGTGCATTTAAATTCCGGAGGTCATTCCACCCCAAAGAAAATGAAGGTCACTCTGAGAGAGGGGCTTTGAGAGAAGCACAACATTTGATTACCCTCCACTCTGGATGAATTGAGCTGTTTGTGTGTTTGCCTGTCAGATACTGAATGATTATTATTTTCCATTGCTTCCATTCTTAATACCATCGATCATATCATATCAGCTGAATCAGGTATATGATGTACAACAGAGACTTGCTTTGCCATGTTTTTTTTTTTCTGTATGTATGTATTGCAGTCCTCCTGTTCACAGCTGTGATAAATGGAAAAGTGACTCTACAACAAACATTTTTCATTCAAATTAATGCTATGAATATGAAGGACCAAGGGAGAAGGTTTGTCCCCCTTCCTTTATTTTTCCCTCTTCCTTTGTAGATATGAAATAGATTGAGTCATGCCCAGAATATCAAAGAACAAAGAGGTGAGGTTGATTTTTTCTAGTAATTGTATATAGTAACAGTAATTGTCCTATTAGACTTCAAGTTTATTCATGTTTTTTTTGGTAATTTGGTATAACAAGGAGAGCATTAAGATCCACAGTAACTCTGAAGGAGCCCAGAAAATCTGCAGCTCTGGTGTGCGAATCGGTTGATGAGACAATTATTTACTGTGAATTTCACAAATCCTACAATTAAGGGTCAGTGGCAAGAAGAAAGTCATTATTAAAAGAAACAAGTAATCCGGTCAGCAGCAAATATGTGGAAGATGAGATTAGCCTCTTCATCAGCCTCTTTTCCATATTTCCCTTCCTGTTTAATGGTATCTTTCAAGAATATTTAGAATATTTTTGTTTTATTAAAAGAGCAACATGTAGAACAACCCCTCTCTTTAACATTTCTAGAGGTAGCTTTGTGTTTTTGTAAAAAAAATCTGTTCTTCTACTGCTGTGATAATAATGAAATTGTATTGAAATGAAAGAAAAAATTTTAAAAATCTAAATCAATACAAGAAGTAAAGAAACCTGTAAGGTGAAGTTGTTCTGTGTGAGTTTAGCGCATTTTTACTTTAAATTGTTGTTTATGAACTTTGTTTATATGTTTAATTATCTTTCAAATTATTGGGATATTGTTATGATTTAGAAAGAATTTCTGCACCACTTTCTGATGAAAAGTTTTTTGTTTTTTTTATGTTTTGCAATTACGATTCATTTTATTGCCTTCAACCTAAGCTATCTGCCATTGTTCAGAGATTTATTGGGAACCTGGACTTCTGTGGACACCAGGGTGGTGACATCTGAAGAACAATAAACAATGTTTGCATGCTTTTCTTATCCTATATTATGTCTGACTTTTGAAAGGGACCCCAGAGTCCAACGATCTCAAGTCCAGAGGAATAGAGTTCCGGAGTCTGGGGGCCACCGGACAGAACACTCTGGTCACTTTTGTTTTCATTTCTCTATGGAGAATCAGCAGCAGACTCTGATCACTGGACCTCAGGGACCTGCCTCTGACATCTCTGATATCGCCTGGTGACTGTCTGTGAGGGACGCTAAAAGGCAGAAAGAAGACCTGAAATCACACAATAATATAACCCAGAAGACACAGTAGTTGCATTAAAAGTAGAGACACATGTCAAAAGTTGGAGGATTTCCTCAGAAGCCTGGCAGCAACATTTTTGATCAACTTGCAAGCGTTCCAGGGAGGTTAGCGAACTCCCATCACTCTATCAGACGTTCTCCTGACTTCTTTGTTAATTATCCATATTCCTCCCAAAGTGCCTCTGAACCCTGGGGTCTCATATGAATAATGCCTTATGTATTCTGTTCCAGTGCATGTAAGAGCAGCTCCTCAGGGGCCATTTGCCAGGGGCGGGGAGTTGGGTGGGGGTGGTTGGTGTGGCTGGGAGGTGATGCACACTTCCCTACCAATTTGGCCTACATTTGTTGGGAAAACAAACATTTGTTATGAGAAGAGGGAAGCTGTCACTGTAAACTGGAGGAGGTGGGGAAAAGGAGAATGTTAACGACTTCTTCAGCAAGTCTAAAACTGGTTGCTATTATTTACCTGGATAGAAGCTCAAATGCTTTTAAGCTAATATTCCTGTATACACAAATGGAAAAAAAAAAAAATCTTACATTAAAACTGAATTCACCATGTGTTTTATACATATGCTAAGAATGTTTATTCAAAATCATTGTGGAGTACATACAGCATAAGGAAATAAAAAATAATATGGATTATGGTTCAATTTCTTTTGCATTATATCATTAAGTCTAAGCATGATTATCTTTATCCTTAGACTTTTGAGAAGAATCTTTGTTTTTTAACAAATAAATTAATTTCTGCAGTTCTCTTAATGACTTTTAAATTCCAATAATCAGAGTGCCTCAGTTGAGCTGGTTTCTATCATGCCACACCTGATGTTCATTAGCAATCAGTGCACTTGGTTTCATGCAGTAATCACCCTCCCAGTATTATACTAATAATTGTACTCTCCCTGTAAAAATGTCTCTCTGTTAGCATCTCAGTAGTCAGTAGTGTGGTTCTGGTAAATAAAGATATTTATGGTACATAACTTCTCACTCATGAAAAAAGTCATCTCTGCATTGTAAGCACCAATCGTTTTGGCCATCTGACTACTAAACAACTAGATACTTGAATGAAGCTTAGAAACAAGTCCGAGGGTGAACACTCCAGCATCACATGTAGCAATGGAAGAGCCAAGACAGGCCAGGAGAGGAATGTGGCTGTTTGTAAGCATAAAGTTTATAAGGTAAGATTTTTTTTTTTCTTTTTTATTTTTTACAAGAGCTTGTACTTTTACATGTCCTCTGTTGATATGAAGCATCTGTTGTCTACAGATCATGAATCAAAAGCTGCATCAAATCTGTGATCTACATAATAATTAGTCAATACATCTTGCTAGCTTGTTCTCCTTATTTCGCCTGACTGATGGAGATTCATGTTGCAGCTGCAGTCTGATCATATTTCCAAATTTTGAGGATTATTTCATTAAAATTGCACTTCGTTAAACTCTCACAAGTGAAACGTAGATTGAATATGTGGAGAAAATGTATACTTGTACAAAGTAATTTGCTGAATAACAGTGCTGTTCGTAACTCGAGCAGAAACCTTATTGCCTCTAGGAATGAAGTTTTTTGGGGGTTTTTAGGTTTAGTGATAAGCTTTCATATTCCCTTGTGGTGAATTGCAGGCAGAGTAGACTCAACTACTTTTGTGGCAGTAGTTGTTCTTATTTCCTCCTCCTCAGTGACTAAACCACTAAATAAATCTTCAATTATGAATTTAAATGCAAGCTGCAGACTTTGCTATCACTAGGATTGTCTTAATTACCTGTTGTGTTTTGCATTCATGCCTGAGTTCAGGCGTACAAGGTCAACCTTGAGCAACATTTGCTGTTGTTCTTGGATATCTTCTATTTTCTATTTAAGACTTCAACATATGTAAATGAATACAATTTTGAGCTAAAAGTCTGACTGCATTTGAAAACAAAATGTTGTAAATGATATGGGCTTTGCTGCATTATTTTTGAAAACTTTAACAATGAGCACCTAATATTTTTTACAACACGTAAAATGTGAAACTGTTTAGTAGAAGGGAAAATGGTCTAAAAGGCAAATGCTGGGAAAAAGCCATGGAAAGATTCCTCTAATGACTTAAGGCAAAATCCTCTTCACAATGCTTTGCTTATTTTATTTAGCTGCAATATGTTCAGAAGACAGTGTTTCAATTTTTGCAGATATGCAATTATTGCTGTGTATGATGGAAAAATAGGACTGTGATAGGAACAATGGAGGAAAAAAAAACTAGAATACTAAAACCTGACATGACTTAAAGAAGAGAACTTTGCATAAACATGAATTTGATTCTTCCAAGTATATGTCCTTTGTGCACGAACAAATTCTTTACTTAATCCCAGATGCACAAGTATCCTGTATAAACCAGCTTACAACTGACAGGCTATCTATTCCTTCTTCCCTGCCTTCCTTGAGGTTTTGTAACCTGCATTTAAATTATACAAGCCAAAGGTTCTGTTTAATAAATCAGTTTTACAAGACATCCTAGTACATATAAACTTAACCCAGGAAAAAGAGGAAATTTGTGTTTTTGTTTCCTTGACATTGTTGTTACAACGCTTTTTGGCAAAAACTCCAGGAGGTGCCAGCCTCCAGTGGCTGTGAACGGTTATTTCACACACCAGTGAGGCCCCTGTTTACTAAAAGAATAAGTTGCCAACATGTCTTTATTCTCCGAACCTGAATCATCCGATCCAAAAACAAAACCGAGAGCAGAATGCACTGTTTTGCACTGGCGCAGAGAATTGGCAAGTTTTTCATGTGTGCAGCCCAAATACGCTGCTACTCAAGCCACAATTGGTTTCTCTTAACAATATGGGGCCAGATAAGGGAAAATAAGAAGTTTTCTTATAACATTAGGGATAAAAGAAATCAAACTGAAGTTCCCTTAATTACATTGACACCATGACAAAATGTTCCATTTACCAACCCACCACATCCGTATCATTTTGCACAATTTGTTTTAGATATACTTAGAAGCAGATGTGCTACTATGGCAGAAGAATGTTTTTCAAAATACTTTCTTAATTTAGATCATGTTTTCAAGCATGCATGTGTCAGTTATGATCTTGGTATAATTTGAAGTTTTATTGTAAACTTTTAAAAAGTTTTTTTTTAAAACAATTTAATGAGATTTGCTTCATATATTATTGTCAGAAATATCACGTATTTTTCACTCTTACTTTGTTGTTTTCACACCAAAATGCCTTTCAGTCCTTGAGTAGAAGTCTATTTAAATATTTCTAAAGTCTTTGGCTGATGACATTGAATGTGTAAATAAGATGCAGTGGGGCTACTTTTAGTGAAGTAAATTTCCTCTGATAAAGTTTTCTTTTCCTTCCTCAAAAATAAAAACTAAAGACAGGATCAAATGGGATCCAACATGAAGACTTATTGTTGCAGAAAGTTAAGTCAGATTTTTTAAGGGCTCAATGTAAGAAACACAACAGCACCCTCTGAAGTTGGAATTCTGACAAAAAGTTGATAAAAACAGTGACTTAATTATACATTAATTTGTCCAGAACCAGAAAGTTAGGAACAAAAACACATGGGCTGCCACCATCATTCATATTTAACCTGCCAGATAAAAAAATGAATAAAATAAAAGTCACAGTATGAAATTATTTGGGATCCTGGTGACTCAGCCCTCCTCTTAAATTTTTATGCCACACATCACCTTCCGCTGAAATGAATTATTTTACTTGTGCTCATATAGACCCTGTCACAATGGTAGGGCAAAAAATGTTTTATAGTTCTTCACCCACTCTGCACTTACCCACAATTTATCTGTTTTCTTTGTTTTTCTTTTTCAGTACTGTTCTATTTTCACACAAGACCATAAACTTGTTGTATTGAGAACGTGGCTGTAAATAACAAGCACTTTGAGATAAATTGTCCTTAGATGGTTGTAAATTCTTTTTGTTTTTATAGAAATGTTCTTTGTGAAGATTGCGAAAATTTTGATTGACCTCATTGTTCAATATCTTTTCCACTGTCTCATTGTTTCTATGTTGCCATGATTCTATATTTTTCCCCTCTGCCTAGAACTGGTCAGTGTCCAAAATGTTATGAAAGTCTGTTGCCCCATATGCTAAAAATCAATGTTGCAGTGTTGGGAAAGCAGCTGATTGTAGGGATGTTTTAGAAATAACTTTCCCAACAATGTGTAGTTTGTCATGTCTATGATGGCAAAACTGTTACTAGTTATAATCAGCAAGTTATTATGTGTCTCATTTTATCAAATATAATAAAGTAGCTAGGTTTTAGCTGATGGACTAATCACAATATACCGAACCAATAAGTGAGTGGATGTTTTTTCAGCTGAGTATGTGGACACAGGAAGCAGTGTAGGAGCGAGACCTTTTAGAGAGCTATTTGTTCCTCATTATAAGTTCATTAGGGCTCGGTGTACTCTTGATGGGGTTCCCTGGAGGTAAATGAAAGATTAACAGATCTTTGATGTTAAATGATTCATATGTTAACTTCTCATCAGCAGTCACCCCTCACACAATGCAAATGTCCCCAACTCAAGAGGGGAAAACCGAGTTTTGCTTGTTTCAGACCTCTAGGTTTATCTTTTTTAGGAGAAATTGTTTCAGACTCGATGTTAATTAACCTGGTGTTACTAGGCAGATGGAGCAGAGGGAGTCATGTGGTGCAAAGTGGCAAAACTCTGGTTTATCTCTATGTAACTAACAATAATATATATTGAATGCATTTTTAAAAAATCAGTAAGATCATGAGTTACTATGTATTTTAAATGCAAGTGAGAAACACTATAGTCCAGTGGCATCTTAATTAAGTAATATTACCCTCAGGAGGGGGGATGATAGACATTGTCATTGGTTAGCAGGATTTCTAGTGCTTTGTGTGCCTGCTCTGTTCGGCATGCATATGGAGTGCATGCCATGGGTGAAAAAATACTTTGTTTCTCTGCCCTGTAGTGGTTTTTGTCTGTGCAAAATTAACATGGAAACTAACATTTTCAAAGGAAGCTTGACATCCTTTGGGGTTTTCTGGGCAGTGATTTTAGAAATTGGAACCCTTTAAGGGACGTGTCATGGTGCATAATTCTGAGAGAGAGTGCTACCTGGTGCTAGAAAGCATCCTAGGTAATGGTGTGCACAGGGTGTAACAGGGCTACTGACATAACTATCCTAACAAGGGGACAGAACACACCAACTCCTGACACAAGAAAACAATAACTTTCACACTGTTTATCCTAATCTGTACAGAATAGAAAACAAAGGTGCACACAAAATCAAAGATATAGCAAGATATGACTTGCACAAACTTCAAATAAGTCTTTTTTTTTTTTGATAATTCATATTTCATAAGAACCCTCTTTTTCCTTCCTGTGAAGAAACACTTTTTCTTCCTTCCTCTTCTTTGCTCTGTATCTCAGTGTGCATCATATAGAACAGGCAGAAATGGACAGATGATTGAGTCCCATCTTGAGGTTGAAATGAGGTACATTACTGTGGTGTCCTTCGCAGGGAGAAATTCATCTCCTGTAAGAGGCATGGCATGGCCAAGTGAAGGTGATGATGTTATGAATTAGGCCCACCGGCTGCACAAGGTAAGGCTGGGCACTCTGTCACTCAAGCCAAGAGCTGACGGATCTTTGCACTGTAGAACAGAAAGGCCTTGGGAATACAGGCAAGGTCAATATGGAACTGATAGACTGACCATGGTGAAAATATGCATTAATGAATCTGTCATACATTTTTAAAAGAAATTCCTACTCCATGATAGGCCAACTTTCTGACAGGTCCATGCTGATTTCACCTTTTGTGCCATGGCTATCAGTTCTCAGGTAATTGGAATGTGGGAGAAACACTGAGCAAGCTGATGCCTCTGAGCAGAAAATCCTATTTTGCTTTGATGCCTCACAGGAAGTAGATTTTAGTCACAGTCAAGCAGCTTTTGATCTTCTATTTCCATTCATGTCATTGCTTCTTCTGCCCAGGCAGCTGAAATGAGCTAAACAGGTGATGATGCAGGGCAGCATCTTTCACCAGCCTGTCCTAGAGATAAACTACTCAATGATAGCAGTCAAGTGGAGAGATGTAAGGTTTTTCGCTTATACCTTGATATGGAGGAGAAATTGGACACTGAGGTAGTAGTGTCCTACACTTAGTTCTTTTTTGTTAAATGTCCACAAGCAAGGTCCTTTAAGGTAGTTGGGTGTGGTGAACGAAGGCTAAGGGGTTCCTCATCCTCTCTTTGGAGGCCTTGTGGCTGATGTAATTGAAGTGGGCAGCGTGAGGACAAGATGAGCCCCTTGCCCCACCACCACCAAAATACACCATTCTCTCCAGCACTCCATCTCTCTGTTGGATCTGTCAGGCAATAGAGCTGTCTAGGACTGAGCCTACTAATGGTACACCCAGCTGACTATAGACCTCATCATGCTGTGGTGAATTATTTAGCTTCCAGAGGGCTCTTCCCAAATTATTTAAAAGCCGGCTGTGGCAGCAACACAAGGAAACCGCGGTCTGGTGGAATTCTCAGAACTGGACTGTTAGGAGTTTCCACAACTTTCACCCATTTCTGTCAAGTTGCTAAACCATGATGGATGAACCATGACAGAATTTTTTTTCCTCAAAGAAAAAAAGCTTAAACTGAATCTTGCTTGGTTAAGTTGTTGGGCATACATGTTTAATTGATTGTTAGTAAGTCAATCATTGTAGAGATCTAGGCATAATGAAGGCTAGCTGAAGTTTAAGTTTAGCACCAACTTGAGGAAGAAAGGAAAATTAAATGATGTGATGGTATTTTAGTTTGGTTGGAGGTGCCACACTAGTTAGAAAGATCTCTTTGGAACCTTGAGTAGTTTTTTTTTTTTTTTTCTCAAGCATTTTATACATTCAGATACTAAAGGACATTAAAGAAACATGATCACAGTTTTACAGCACTGTCTCACTAGTTTGAGATGCAAGCTGTCAATCATTTATCCCCCAACTTTAGAATAGAGGAAGGCAGATATAGAAATATCTGCACTTCCACTTCCTTCGGTGAAATATACATGATCCAGTATGTTATTTACAAACATTTAATGCGCTTTGTATAAGGATTCGTACCTCTTAAACCTTGTGAAATCTTATCATGTTAAAAAAAACCTGCCTTACACAAAGTAAACCACAATTGTGAGTTGGAAGGTAATAATGCCTATACTATAGGACAACCAAGTTTCTGTTTGCAATGTCTTGTGTTTTTTGGAAAGTTGATGCATAATCAGTTTTTTTTTGTTTGTTTGTTTTGCTCCATTCGCCTTAGCTTACCATTTAAGTACATTTTATGCTGTTGCATCAAATCACACCAATCCTATATATAAAATGAACAAAAATTTAAAGGCTGGTAATATTTTTGAAGACACTGTATGCACTGTAGCTGTTGCTTTGGTACATTTCAAATTTAACTTTGAGGTTATGTTTCTACATGCTTTGCTGACACTGTCAGGACTTCCAGGCTTAAAAATTGGATGCTTGGGTTCCAACATCCATACTGTAATTAAGCAACCCTGTAAGTAACAACAATTTAATTATTAATCAGTGCCGTTTTCTTGTTTCTCTAATCCAACATGAAGTACAATTTCACCTGATTGCAATGAAACTGCTCAGTTCATCATCCCTTCTGGCTAGGTGTTGCAGCAGGACTGACTGATTGGAATTCCACGTCTATATTCATCACACTCTGTCCTCATCCACTCGGCAGAGAGTGGATAAATCATTGCGTCTGGACCGTCCCTCAGCAGGCCCCTGAAAGCCTTTAGTAACAGGCTCAAGCTGCCTGCAGTGCCAGCCCCTGATAGTTTTGAGTGAAAACAGATGTGGTTGCTACACATTGCAGCCTGCTTGACTGAAGTTTTAAACCGATCGCTCTCTCAAGGAGCTCAGTGCCACCTGATTTTCCCCTTCCATCTCCCCCTGGCGCACATTGTTACAGCAACTCCTCATAGGCACACCCCATCTAAAATAAATATTTCAAACAAGGTGGAAGCAGGCTTCCTATTTATCCTCATAAAACCTCCCTAAGAGTCTGAGGGGGATGCATTCGTGCCCCAAAGCTCTAATGAAATAAAACACCAGCACTGTGCCCTTTATGTGAGCCAGAAACCTCGGCCATGTTTATGACATCTGACCATCTGGGTTTCACACAACCATCTCTGTTGAACAGCTTTGTGCAGCCCTCCACTCACACATGTCAGAGGTCTCCCAAATACCTGACTGCCTTTAAGTTCAGCAAAAATGTGCAGCGGATGCGACTGCAAAATGTTTTCATGCTGAAAGAAACACATTTATTTGAAATTTGGAAACTTCTCTAGTTTTTGCAAAAAAAGTCTCCCAAGAGACAAATGCCTCGGCAGCAGGGGAAAAAGCCAATAGAATCTCCCACAGAGTCTTTGGTGACTGATATTCTTCACTGATTTGTTTAAACAGTCTCAAATGTCTCCCCCAGCGTTTGCCTAATGCAACCCAACCACCCCCCCACCCCCACCCTTCCTCAACTGCACATGTGGTGCAGAGCTCCAAGCGGTGGTTGGGAATCCCTTTAGGCCAGACATTTTAATTAAAAGCAGAGCAGACCTCTTGTTCTAACCCTAGCCTCTTTTGTAATGACTGGCATATAGAGTCCTGCTCAGGATTAATCACTCGTCCACATTGAGAACATAAAACCACCAACCTCAGCTTTTATTTCCCACCATCCTCATCTTGTCAAATTTGTGTCTCACACCTGAGTATCTAACTCAGCCGCTGAAACCACAGTCAGGCTATTCTGCCTCACTGAACTCATTCCGAGAAACCTGACTGGGAAGATTTACCCGGAGCTGGTGTGAAGAGGTTGTGACCTGCAGGTCAAACAGCAGGTCAGGATGTGGATGTTGTGAGCATGAAAAGGTTTCGACACTTCATACGCTATGCTAAACTTTAAGCGATTGAGGGTTAGAGAGTGCATCATTATTATTCTTTGTGGTTATGATTTGAGTCATTAAAGACTGCGGCTTGTGATATTTGAGCTTTCACCATGGCGTTAAAAAAGGGGAATGGGTCATGGAGCCTGCAAAATAAAACCTCTTTACTATTTTTAATGTATTAGTTGATGTTTAAAATGTGGTATTAAATATACAGTGATTATGCACACCAATTTTAAAATGTTTAAAGTGATTAAACAGCTTTGTTTTCCTCTTGGAAGTAACAATACATTTCAAAAACTACTTATGTTTTTTCCCTCCTTTTATACATGAGTAGGGTCAGTTTGATTCTTTCCAATGAAAAGGGAAAATTACTCAAAGGAAGTTGCTTTAAGTTTCATATATATATATATATATATATATATATATCTTTGAGCTTTTCTTATTCTTTCTTTTGTGCAAGATGCCACCTCCTTCATATTTGAAAATTTCAACATTTGTTAGCTAGGTGTTATTGACTAATCTCCTTTTCCTTCCAGTTTATAATAATGGACTATTTCATCATGAGCTATCATACCTGTGATTGCAACTTAAGTTGCATGAATAGTTTTGAAAGTCAATGTCGATGTTCAGATTTTCTTAGATTCCCATCAAATAATGGTCTCTGTCTATATAATTCTGATTATATGATTTAAACTGTTTAATATTCCATTAGTTCTACTATCTTTAGTGAGAAAATGTTGTGTAAAATGCAAATTTATTCCCTGATAACATTTATTTGAATAGCTCCATCTGCATGTTCTGATAATATTTATGATTGTGTTCTTGAGCGACGTACCCTGCCAAATCCAAAATCGAAACAAAGTGGTGTTGAAGCCTTCAAAATAGTCAAAACAACTCAAAATCAAAAACTCTGGCTGTAGTAGTATTGTCCTCTGTGCCAGCATGCATGAGAAAGTTCAGCTTAAACTGCTTTCTTTCAACTGCCCTATAACTGAAGAAAGCCAGGATTTCCTAATGCGGAGAATGGAGACCTCTCAACAGATTGATATTCAGCAGGGGACTGTCTATTCTTTTGAAAAGAGTTGGACGGAGAGGGAGGAAAGTAGTTTGGTCAGGCAGCAGTCTGAAATAGCCTTCGCTGGATTTGAAGTTCGCACCTGACAAGGAAGGAGATAAATCTGTGAATCTGTCGGCCTGCTCGCTATGGACCCTTTCTGTCTAGATGTTAGTGCGGGTGAGTCAAAGAACTGCTTTGTATTATGATGGGTGGCATTTCACTGGAGGTTTTGTTTTTATCTTGGACATCTCTGGATTCTGTTCAATCAATTCTGTTGCATGGGGTTCTGTCTTTATGATTAGTTTGAATTCACGTCTTTTATTTCAATCGAGGTGAAACGACATGTTGTGAATTGGCGCAATATGAAATTAATGGAATTGAGGAATATAAAAAAAGCTGAGACATGCAAAGTTTATAAACCAATTAGTTTAGTCTCCATTGACTGTAGCAAAAATCTGCCTAAAATTGTTCATTATAATCAAGAATGCATTTTAGTCCTTACACTAAAAATATTCTGTTTATTTAAATAAGAAGGGAGATTCAAACAAACAAACGTACAAAGCGACTTGTATTATAAACTAAAAGAGGAACTTTCACTGGACAATCCTGAATTACAATTACAATTTATCAAGAGGTAATTGGTCTCTGAAGAATCAAAGTGTTTTCATCTTAAAATGGATTGTATCCCATGTGGTATTCTGAGAATGAAAGGAAAATGCTTATAAAGTCTTAAAACTATCTTCAGATCCATCTGCTATTAGCTTTCCATTTGCCAGGCATAGAAATGTAGAGTTGGTATTTGTGACTGTGCTTACACAGATATGTCTTTCATTTCTCCTCTGAAGAAAAAGGAATCATCCCATTTTCTCAGAGTGGTTCTCTGCATTGGGTAACTCCAAAATGGCGTGTAGTATTGTGTGTTCTTTTTTTTTTTCTTTGTTTTTTGTTTTTTCTGGGATTGAATTTTTCACTTGGAATCGACTGTTGAGAGGAAAAAGTAAAAAACTCAAATCTCGTCGTAACCTGAGACAGTGTAACTGATGGTGCATTCATTTAAGGAGCCTTTATGGGTTCTGAGGTTTGGCTCTACTAAATATCTCCAGCCTCAGCTCTCCTGTTTAGCCCAGGAGAGGCCAAAAATATCAACAAAATTTAACTATAGCTAAATTATGTTATGACTGGGACTGTTTTTTGCATTCAACATTTCAAATATCACTCAGCAGAATAAAAGACTGACTTAATCCAACTCAAAAATGCTCTATTAATCCAAATGGGAAATTTAATTTTGTCATAACTCATATTCAAGTATCTTCATAGAGTCTGTGTGGATGGTCATGCTGTAGGCAGGATGAGTCTCTAGCATCTTCAACAATCTGAAGATGACTCTGACTAAAGTACCTGTTGCTGTATTGACAGCCTTATGACTGTCATGACATGCTAACTACATTGGCAACATGATAATGTAACATGACATTTGTGTCCAGCTGAAAATATTTTTAAGTATACTTTTTATATTAGCAGCATTCATGTTTTGGAGATCTCTTTCACTGATTGAAATTTGGCTAAAAGTATAGTGAGGAAATGTTTAAGTGACATTAAACCCAATATAACTGCAGAACAGTTACATTGGGTGAAAGTTCAAATGGAAAGTGTAACCATAAGGTTATTAGGCCCGAGCAGCAAAGCGCTGCGAAGGCCTATTGTATCTGTACTGTTTATTAGGCCCGAGCAGCAAAGCGCTGCGAAGGCCTATTGTATNCCTATTGTATCTGTACTGTTTATTATTAGGCCCGAGCAGCTAAGCGCTGCGAAGGCCTATTGTATCTGTATTGTTTTATTAGGCCCGAGCAGCAAAGCGCTGCGAAGGCCTATTGTATCTGTACTGTTTATTAGGCCCGAGCAGCAAAGCGCTGAGAAGGCCTATTGTATCTGTATTGTTTATTAGGCCCGAGCAGCTAAGCGCTGCAAAGGCCTATTGTATCTGTATTGTGTTTTCTTATTCAAGACGCTCAGAATTTACTATTAATGTCATAGTGCAAGTATCCCAGAAAGTCGGCCATTTTGGATTGAAGGTCCGATTT
>CAEFZY010012165.1:0-14725 GCA_903066815.1 Brachyrhaphis roseni
TAGATAGATAGATAGATAGATAGATAGATAGATAGATAGATAGATAGATAGATAGATAGATAGATAGATAGATAGATTTTATTACAGACTCAAAGTCCAAATTACATTAAAAAATAAAGTGGCTTTTAAAAGAATTTAAAAGTTGATATCATAATAAATCATTTTTACCTTTTCCTACTCTTAATGAGATGTTCCCTATTCAATTAAACTAAAAAACAAAATTTTGTTGGGGGATACTGGGAGGAGGAATATTTAAAATCTACAATAACCTGGTTGCTTATTTTGCGAAGCTACAATTTCCTCAAGCCAACTTTTGATTCAATCTCGAGCGGGAGCAGGGTAAATTATGTTTGTTTTAAAAGCAATAACCTGAGACCTGTGGTAGCCATTTAAAAATGAGATACTTTCACATAGTACTTAGGTCATGAGCGTCATACTATTTTGAAAAATATGCCAGTGATTTAACAAGTTCTGGAGCATCCTTAAATAGACATTAGGTCACGAAGTTGCATTTGAAACAAACAGGATCATGAACTCGAGATAAAGTTTTGCTTAAGTTTTATATCATGAGAAAATAATTGGAATGCTTTTAATGATACAAAATTACTGGTTCATTTTTCTTACTGTTATCTAAATGGGTATGTGATTTATATTTGGTCATTATAACAAGTTTTAAAATGGAATACAGTGCCTTACTAAAGTATTTATACTCCTTAAGCCTTTTCAAATGTTACGTCACATACTTTGGTGTTTTTTGGTGTATGAAGTAAAAATAAAAAAAAAACTGGAAATAAAATAACTTTTAGGTAAACATAAATGTGCAAGATAAATGTGATGATTAATGTAAATTAAGTTGATTACAGTACAAAAA
Organism: Brachyrhaphis roseni; assembly: GCA_903066815.1. NCBI lineage: Eukaryota > Metazoa > Chordata > Actinopteri > Cyprinodontiformes > Poeciliidae > Brachyrhaphis > Brachyrhaphis roseni. The sequence goes on from CAEFZY010012165.1 coordinate 872, forward strand.
TGAGACTTTTTAACAGAGCGAGATTTTTTTTAGATTCATAACTTCATAATTTACAAGTTATGAATTACTTTAAAAAGGGAGTGACGATTCTGTTTAAAAAAAATAAGAAATCGTTAAAAGCAAAATGTTAATATATACAGCAACCAGAATTTATTGGACTTATTCAACATTGACATGACATTACAGAAAAGCGCAGAGGGAAAGCATAAATGAAATTAACCAGTAGACTGTTAATCTAAAGTTTCATTTGATAAAGAGTGTACAAAATGGAACATCTGTGGGCCCTCTACTTTAGTTCTCATTCAAACATTGTTGATGTCATAGTTTTCTAATAAAACTGGCATGACAACATACTTTTTTGATACAAGTACAAAAAAAAGGGATGTTGGTCTCTTTTGTTTAAATATGATCTGAAGAGTGCAGAGGAAGAGGACGGTGGAAACTTCAATCGTCTAGAAAGTCGTCATCGAGGTTAACGTCTGTGGTGTCGATGTCATCCAGCTCCATGTTGTCCAGGTCCACTTCCAACTCATCTAGAATCTGCAGAGAAACCCAGATGAAATGTTCTTCACTTAAGGTGCCCTATATAAATTGCACTGTGTAAATGCGAAATGAAGAGAAGAAAGCCCAACCTTCTCTTTCTCTGACTGTGCGAATGTAAACTTTTCCTCCTCTTCCTCCTCCGTGTTAACTGCTGCTTCAGGAGTTGCAGGTTTGGGCTGTGAAGGCGTCTCGGAGGCTGCTGGCACCGAGCTGGATTCATCACTCTCTTTTGTCTGCCAAGGAAGGCGTGATGAATGATCAGAGACAAGAAATTTACAGAGGGCTCATCTTTCAGGCTGCCTACCAGCAGAATCCTATCTTTGCAGATTACAGAAGGAAGATTTGTAATTTATCATTTTAAGAGAAAACGGTACTGTAAACTAACCTGGGGAATGAAGGGAACAAAGGTGCCTTTGGGTTCGTAACCCTGAGCCTCCTCCAGAATATTTCTGTCTTCATTGGGCTTAAAATAGAAAGAAAGATCATTTTATTCCATGATTAGCATCCATTTTACCCAGTTCTAAATCATTGCTAGCCCTACAGAGCAAGACATATGGCTTTTTTTCATTTGCCACCACCTATTGGACTTACTGTAACAAGTGGATAATCTTTGGCGGGCCTGGAGCTGCCGATGCAGGTCTCTCTCAGGTAATGTTCAGCTGAAAATGCTTCTCTCAGCCCAGGGAACAGATTTTCATACTCTGTGGGGTCTGCAAGTGATTCAGCAGCCTGCAGTGGAGACGAAATAGACAAATATTTAAACTCTTGCAATGTTCACTAAAATACAGCAGAACTGTCAGCAAAAGGGATTTAATTTTAGCCATTTAAATTATTTAAAAAGATACGGTGGTGTTGACGGATCTGACCTTCTGGTTGACTTTAGCCAAACTCTCCCTCCACAGTTTGACCACACGGGACACCTGGCTGGGCAGGTATGTCCGCGCCAGGAACGCCGCTTCCGGTAGTCTGTTAGTCTTGATGAGAAGCTCCAGACACTGATCCAGTCTGGAAAAGTAGATATTTTTTTAAAAAAAAAAGGTGTTACGAAAGCAGCCACTTTTTAAGGTACGGTGCACAAGTATGCACACAGAGATACGATACTTACTTCCCCTGAAGAAAATACGTCATGAAGGCCACGTTGTTCTTGCCGTCCTTTTCTGCCCCTTCGGCCAGCTTGCCCACCATGGTGGCGTTGCCTGAAGCGGTGGCGAGAAGGAGCAGGCCGCCGTAATCCTGAGCGTGGTGCAGGCACTCCTGGGCCAAGCCGAATTGGCACTTACTGATAGCCAGCTCGGCTAGCTGCTTCCATTTCTGCTCAGACTACAAAAAGGTCAAAATGACATCTATTAGCAATGGACTTGATGATATCAATTGATATATTAAGAACAATAGCAATGAATAGGGAAAACTATGTAATAATGAGTTTGCTCCTACTTCTGCTTCCACAGCCAACTGGTAGGCGATCTTCAGCTCCCCCAGTTGTAAAGCCAACTCAAACCTGTGCTCTGGGTCTGTAGATACTGCCAGTGCCTGCTGTTTGAAACCCTGAAGAGACAAGACGAGACAAACCAAACCCATCAGGCTATTGGAAAACAAAGCTGACTTCATGAAAGAAAAAGAAGGGCTGCAACTAACAAGTATTTCTGTTATTGATTATTCTATCGATGAATCAAATAAAAGTAAAAAAAATTGGCACAGTCTGCAGATTTTTCACTTAAGCCTTTTTATACAATATTAAAAATACATTAAAAGATGCAAATAAACAACTAATTCAATTTCTTTTGAAAATAAAAAAAGACATTTTTAGTGAATGTTTGATCATTTATAGCAAAGGACGCATATTGCTGTGTTCTTATCAAATGACCTTTTGAGTCTGTATTCTCCAGTTAACGATTAATTGATTACTAAATTAGTTGCCGATTATTTAAATAATTGATTCATCACAATTAATCTGATGAATCGTTTCAGCCCCAAGTAAGAACAGGGGCTGGGGGCGGGGCACTTAAGTGTGTAAAATGAACTCAGTTATCTGTAAGACTTGTGGAAAGCATTCTAAGGACTAAATTATTTTTAAAACACATTTATTACAACAGTTTTTTTTTTCCTGTTTGCTAAACTTTTACTCCATATGCAAAAAAAAGCAGGAGTGTTTCTCATCAGCAAACACCTGAATAAAGATAAATTTGCCCTGACTGAATTGTCTTACCTGTTTCTCCAGGAAATGTGCAACCCTGGTCCGTTGCTCTTTGGGGATGGTAGGCAGCACCTTGTCTGCCATTCCAAAGTCTCTTCTCATCACAGCAGTCTGATACTCCAGGACAGAAACCAGCAGGGAATAGCTGACAATGTTGAGCTCCTTGTCTCCAAGGTAAAGACGGTCGTCCTTTGGGATGTAACCCAGCAGGTACATGGTCCTGCAGGGAGAAAAAACAAGAGTGATGAAGACGTCTGGATCATTCATGGCAGGGGTAAAAGTATATCTTTGTATTGTCCCATCCCAAGACGACCAAATGTAAGCAATCAGTCCCACCTGTCTAGATGTGCAATAGTCACAATCTCTCCTCCTACATAGTAGTTGAGTCTGTTTACAGAACTGGTGTAGATGAAGCAGTCGCCAACCCAAAGCCCAGTCTTCACAATCTCCTGGATCTCTCCCAGAACCTGGGCACATATCAATACAAATGAATGTTACACATTTCTAATAAAAATGTTTGAATTATTACAAAATTTGAATATATGATGTATCAGGCAAAATAGGATTGTTTTTTTTTAAATATTTCCTCTGATATTTTTTTATTTTTGTCCATTTATTTATTTATTTTTTATTTATTTATTTATTTTTTTTAAAAAAGCTTTCTATCAAAAGATTTTGCATAAGAATAAAAATCCAAAGATCTTCATCCTAAATACAAACAATAATTTAAATACTTTGCAACCCCAAGGGCAAAAATCTACAACAAAAAATATATATGTTGTAGTTGTAATTTCAGCAGGTTCGTTTACTTGAAAACTCTAGAGATTGTCTCTTCTATAGAAAACATGGCCACACTGTAAACAGTAGAAACAGCAGCAATAAACAGTGATTTAGGCAATCTGTCACAGACAATGTAAATGTTCCATAAAAGGAAATTCATTCAAATACTGACCTCAAAGGCGTCTTCAATCCCATCCTCTGTTACGCCCTCATTGTTTTCCTGAGAGGCGGCTACTTTTTCTGCCATGTAACGGAGAATGAAGAAGGATTCCTCTGTAGCAATGCAGACCAACTCACCAGAGTCTGACCAAAAGATCTAGATAAAATACGAAAGAGGAGAAGGAAAAAGATTCAAAGAACACATTTGAAGAGGACTCATGGAGAACAGCCTATGGTAGAGCTTTATGCAGGGTTTCTGCAAGCTTTAGTTAAATTTTAGATCTATATGAATCACGAAAGAATGTGAGCAAACTAACCTAATAATTGCATTTATAATGTTTGATAACATCAGAAAATATCAAGGTTAATTCCCCAAATAAGTGACAAAAAGTAAGATTTAGGAGCAAACTTATTTTAGGTGAAGCGTGAATTTCTGGGTCTTCTGGTTTTGGTATGAATAACCCAGATTTATCAGCCAGCACTCCAATAAATAGAACAAAGAAATGCTCCAAGTATATTTCTAAAGAAGGATAAATATGTAAAATAACCAGTAGAAACATGAAAAACACATGGGAAGAAGAGTAATTTTGGAATTATGTGGATAATATGAATTGAGCTAACGACTTTAAAGACCCTGCAGAAACACTGTTATTATGCAATGCAAACATAAATATTCCAAAATATCCAAATAGGGAAAATCCAGGAAGTGAATGGCTTACGTGTTTGGGCTGGATCTCAATGCGGCGAATTAGCTCCGTGTTCTCCCAGTCATAAAATGCCAGGCCATTCACAGACCTCACCCCGAGTAAGAAACCCCCGTAGATCCCTGAAAAGCCAACACATTCAATGAGTTAAATCTATTTATTTGCTTCCAAAACCACTAATTTGGCAAGAAACAGTGAGTGGATTACCTTCTGCTCCAAAGTCGGGCTTAAAGGATTTCTTTTCTTTAAAGTTTTTGAAGATTTTGACAATACTGTTGCTTTCTCTGATGGCATATCTGTCACAAAGCACACATTTCATTGGATGGTTGTTAATAGCTATCCAGTGAAAATAATATCTCAAAGTTTACTTTTCAAACTGTGAAAACTCACTCGGATGAGTCATGGGCCCAGACGAACTCTTGAGCTGAACCGAAGCTCTTGTTCCTCAGAGCCATAGCGGTATAGATGATATACTCCCCATCGCCACATACCACAACAAACCTGGTAACACACAAATTAGTAACACATGATTATGAATATTTTCCTTTACATTCAGCACTTTTACCAAAACCACAAGAAGCTGTTTCATACCGTCCATTCGGGTTATGCTGGATGGTTTGAGGGTAAATCTCACAGCTGCCCATATCTTTGACAGCCAGCGGCAGTCTCTCCCCATCCTTGATTTCAGCTTCACCCATGGCCTTCAGGTTGGCTTGCTGTATTTCACTGTGTTTAGCCCAGATGATCTTTCCATTGGTGTCCATAGACATGGCTGGCTCCTCCCGACCAACCTAACCAAAATATTAACAATGTACATTAGAATTTTTGCTAAAAATAATAAGAATAATAAAATAAAAAAATTTACAGTTTTTTCTAAAAACAACTTTTCCATTCACTTACTTTGATGATGATGCTGCCTTCATCATATCCCAGTGCCACATTGTTGGAGCCTCTAAGACCACACACACACCACACTCGCTCCATGCCATAGTTGAGTGTGCTTTCCAGGCGGTATGTGCTGGAGTGCCAGATTCGCACCGTACCTTAAGGAAGAAAGGAATAAAAAAAGAAATGTTAATCAATGATTAATTGGTCAACGTTAGAAATACGGGTATCGGTGCGTGAGGCTGAGAGGGGTTTCTGCGCACCATCCTCGGATCCTGTGATAATTATGGGCAGCTCAGGGTGGAAGCTGACACAGGAGACATTCTGGGCGTGGCCCTCCAGAGTCTGAACACAGGTCTTGTTCTGCAACAAATAGAAATATTAATATAAAGAAAAGACATGTAAAGAAACAGAATTTTCGAGCAATGTACGTTGAAACCTTTGTGAAAAAAATAAAGTAACATTTTTTTTTCAAAAAAACACACACTAAAACGATTGATAAGTTTTCTAACCTGGTAATCCCAAATCTTGACCTGGCGGTCATCTGCACCTGAAATCAGGTAGGGCTTGTCTCCTCCGCTGTAGTAGTCGATGCAGTTCACTCCTTTCTCATGACCCTCCAAAGTGAAGTTCGGAGAAGAAGAGCCCAGCTGCCAAACCTGTGCAAGACAAGAATGTGCTAAATCTTTACAAAGTGCTCCCTAGCAGATGGTGAAATACAATCTGATCTGGTGTGTCATAACACATTCAACAATAAGGTGCAATAAGCATATTTTTTAGAGATGCACAAATAAATAGACCAAAGATCAGAAAGATGCTTTCTCTTTGATTGGTTTTGATTTATACATAAAAAAATGGTAAAATAATTATTTTCCCTATTCATTAAATATTTCGAAACTAAGAACTCTCACTATGTTTATTCATTAAAGACATAAACCAACTGTAGGTACTTTGATGCCCTGTTGAAATAAAAAAAATTGAACAAAATAATAATAATGAGTAATATTATGCATTCATACAAAATTTTGAATTATCTTGTAAATCTCTTGTTTTGTTGGAATCAAAACTAACACCTCATAATCTGTCAAGATGGGAATTGGGAGGTCTGCAAGTCCAAAAAAAAAGTCTGATTATTGCCGTTATGTTTACATCAAATACTTCAGAAGCATTTCAGATAGGCATTAGATGTCATTATCAGCATAAAACATAGATTAGAAGCACAACTACAGTGACAGCAAATGTGACAACTTGCTTGTTGTAAGACACCTACCTTAATCGTTCTGTCCAATGACGCGCTGGCAAACTGGTTGTTGTCCTTGGGGTTGATGACAATCTGCATAACATAATGAGTGTGACCCTCAAACACTTGGCTGCACGTCCACTTCTTTTCCCAGTCCCACAGCTTGATCAGCATGTCATCTGCACAGACACAAAAACACAATCATCCTCATGCGCACCAAAATATACACAGAAGAAGCCTATAGTGTGTCTTAGTCAATAGCCCACCGCTGCTGGTCAGGATGTACGGCTGGGTTGGATGAACAGCAATGCAACGGATGTAGTCAGAATGGGCCTCAAACATATGGACCCTCTCCAAGGTGTTGTAGTTAAACACACGGATCTGCATGTCATCCTGTCAGGACAGAAAAGAAGTAGGAAACCATCAATTAATGCACAGTATGATGTGGAATAATTACCATCCACTTTGGCGGATGTGAATAAACAAATGAACATGTTACTCACTGCTCCGGTGATGACCCAGTTCTTCCTGGCCACAAACTTGGACGCTCTGACAGGCAGGTCACACACCTCAAAAGTCTTGACCAGAGTCTAAAAACACACACAGAGGTTAATGAACATAGACTGCAATGTTATCCCCTTTGTCTCCAACACAAATGCGATAATTATTAAGAGCAACATTTTTACTATCAGGATGCACTATCATTATCATTGCATTACTCAAAAAGTGCATCTTTTTGTGCAACCCGACTCGCTGATTTCTCTTTAAATCGTTTTCATACCTGCGTTTCGTGGTTCCATACGCAGACGCTGCCGTTGTAGAGACTGGCCAGCATCCATGGCTCGGTTGGGTGAAGATCTACACTTTTTACTCGGTCCGATCGGGCTGTTAGCCTCCTCTTAATGTCCAGCCTCAGAGGCTTTATAGATAAAAACAACAAAGTGTTTCCACGATGAGAAAAATCACTATACAGCTAAGAACCGAAATGTGATTTATATCAACAGTTAGCGGCTAACACTGAACATGAAGGACTTTATGCGACATAAATGATTTAATATATATGCATTATGAGATGAAAAATACGACACCTAATTCAACCAAGAAAGGTTTAACATTTAAGGCCGAGGAACCATTTAAGCCTAAACATTTTTTGTAAAGTTACCTCATATTAACTGAAGCTCTTTAGCCGCTAAGCTAACTCCAAGAGACAATTTCCATTTGACATTTCCTCAACATTTTTAAAGTTAATCGAGTACCTCAGCTGAAATATATCGAAACAATATAAACGCATATGCCTTTAAATTGTATCTTACCATGATTTATCCCCGTGTTATCGCAGTTTGATTGAATAAAAACGTTGCTAGCACTTCGGTCGGGGGTTACAATTACAGAAAGCAGTGCATTGGACACTGACGTGGAACTTCCTGAAATAAAATCTCGCGAGAATCGTGTTCTGTAAATGGTGACGTGACATGTAGGGTTTTTAAATGACGGTGCCACAGTGGCAAAGATGACTGATGTTAGTTCTCTAAGAATCAATATTGTTACATTACATATTTGAATCATATTGCATTCGACATTGTTATATTAGACGTTATTACATTGAAACACCAGTCATTCATAAGTTTGTACAATTACTACAGTCTATTATCAAAAAATGCTGACCTTTGTAAACAAAAGCCTGTGTATGGTAGAGGCACAGAAAACCAGGTATGCCAGCTTATGCTTTTAATAGAATTCAGATTTTGCTCGAGACAGGCCAGCTGAATGTTTTACCCGTGTTTGGGACAAGTCAGACATCCATGGCATTCTGTAACTAGCCGGAAATGTATTAATATTTACGACACTGTTAAACTGTACCTATCCTGGGACTTTAATTGAACACACATGCTTTATTAAGATGAGATTTAGATTGAGTTTTCCAGTTGAAAACACTCGAGTTAACATGGCTGCAAGCAAATACCATGTATAAAAGAACTTCATGCTTCATCAGACTTTTTTTTGTGGTGATAATCTTTCTTTTCCAAAGTCCTTTAGAACTTTGGAAAAGTGCAAAGTATCATGTACTCTTTGAAAAATTGTAAGATTTTCAGCAAAAATCTGCTACCCTCTGAATGAAAACCAAAGGGGATGATGAGGGTCTTTCAACAGGATGATGATCTAAAATGGTTGGGAAAAAGCTAACCTTTTTCAGTGGTCATTTTACACCTAAATCTTCTAAAAACTCGAATGAGCTTGTAGAGCATCCATGGCTCTACCATGAGGAAAAACCTGTGTCTCTGGATGAACTGGAGAAATTGTGTAAAAAGGAACAGTCAAGGATTCCGCTCTCTGTCATTTGTACAAAATGTTATGATCCAGCCTTCTGATTTGCAAAAGGGAAAGAAAAAGAGATGGATTTCATTTATTTATTTAGCTAGTTATTTTTGATATCTATTTTTTGCAAATAATTGTACTCAAGTGAAAAGTTGATTTTTTTTTCATATTTTGCTAAGTATACGAATTTATGTTAAGAGCTTCTACTCATCTGTACTTACAGAGATTTGTAATGTTGTGTAAGCATTTCTGGTTCAGTAAAGGGTCAACTAATTATGGCAAAATAATCCTGCATGATACAATTTAGAACACAGGAAATTCATTGTTTGTTGGACAATCTGATTAGAGAAAAGCTTGCAGATTAAAGGTGGACCACTTGTTCAGCTTTCTTGTCCAACTGAGCTGCTGCAAAATCTCTGATGTTAGATAAAAACTTGGAAACTTTGCACACTTTAGAGATGAAATAAGTGATGTCAAATGTTAAAAGTAGCAGCATAAGGGGACTTGCGCGCTGTAAAACTGAGAATGCAACGTTTAGAAAGGACATTTTATGGAGGCAAAATTTAAATGTACCTATGGCGTCAGACTTTGTTTCGACCCCAGCCTCACATCATCATCTTTATTAGCCTAAAAAAAAACCAGAAAGAGAAGTCAGTGGCCCTCTGGGGAACCATAAATACACAAAACCTACAGGTCAAATCGTGGCAACTTGAGAAAGCGCATGAAGCCACGGGAGGCAGAACAACAGTGCGAGAAGCAAAAGCAGCAACGAATGAACAAAGAGATTCTGGCACAAACTGGAAAAATTTGTGTTGGTAATGAAAACAGTGAGCTACAACGTTATACTCATTTGGAGCCCAGTGTGGGCAGAGTGACTGCCTCTTATTTCCATAATGTGTAGCTGGAGACATCTTCTGTTCTGACAACTGTTCACTTCAGTGTCAGATCAAGAAAATGATGGAATATAGTTTAACTTTATTTTAACATGCGGTTTGATACTTTTATTACCTTTTTATTTCCAATAGCTCATTCTTCTTGGTAACGCTACATATGATCCCACTTTTTTCTTGTTTACAAAGTTCTGAGTGTTGAGAAAATACATAGAGTCATTGAGATCTCTCAACCTCTTATATGCCATCTGGACCCTCTTCCTGCTCTGGTGGTTTTATTATGTTTATACAGTGAATATATAAAAAACTGGAAGAAAACATTTCAGAGTCTGCAAAAGAGTTGGACGGCAGGTTGGGCCTGAAAACCTTAATCTATCCTCAGTGTATTTTTGTATATTTATCTGTCATGTTTTATAGTGGAGTTTGACACCAGGAAAGAACATGACAAAATCAGAAAGCCAATTTTTTTATATAGATTTTCTTTTTCTAATTGTGTCAACCATTAAAGGCAAATTTGAATGAATAAATGGATGAACGACTCATGTAGCTTGTCTTGTGCACCTCGGCAATTTTCTCATTTCAGTTTTGATACAGTTTTGGATCTTTCTGCAACTGCAGGCACAAAACAAACCTCCTTGTACCAATGGTCATTTAGAATAGAACATTTCTGGTTCGAGAAAAACTACTACCACACCTTCTGCAACAAACAGACTGATCTGCAGCAATCCATTGTTATTGTTCTCATGTAGCGTTTTATATTTGTAATACTGATTTAAACATTTTGACGTAAAAGCTTTGACTTTTACTTGACCTTTGAGTCGAAGCATTTCACCAGATAGACATGTAACACGACCTGGGGACACATGCATAATTTGATTTAGTGTTGTGGCCCCCAGCTCTGGACATTGGTAAAATCTGCAGGATGGTGTCTAATAAGATTTTCAGATTGGAGACCATGACACAGGGTTCCAGACACAGAAATTGACACATGACACTGTTGAGAGCTGCTTCATTTATTGATTAACTCCTATATCAGCTGTACACTCTCAAATAATTTCAGAGAAATACACTCTGTGCACCGCATCTCGTTTGATTCTTATTCTGGGGACTGATTTGATCGTATAAGGAAGACCAAGTTGGTCCACTCAGATGTCATCAGTTTACATCAAAAACAGTTTGTTAAAGATCTTCCTCATTTCCACTAAACTTTTTCTCAAACTGGCTCAGCTTTCAGATCAGCTACAGCTAGCAGTGTGCAAATGTTCAGCTCATCTAAACCTGCTCATCAAAGCATCTGCCCTGAGACAATAATACAGTATTACTTCATTGTTTCGTGCCTCCCTTGCTTGACAACTAAGGCAAAAATTCAAATTGAATACAATAAGTAAGTAATTGAGCACCTCCAGACCCTACTAGGGACAAGGGTGTAAAGAAAATGGATGGATGGATGGAAGTAAGTAATTGTGAAATCAATGTGGGTAGTAGCAGGGTGAAAGAATGTTGGATGTTGCTGGGTTTGACGAATCTGGTGTGTCTTTTTGAACCAGTTCCTGTTGGATCACTCTGTGTTGGTGAATAAGGCCAGTTTAGGTTTTCTTGAAAACCTGCTTGCAAACAGCGCCTCCTGCTCTCAGCTCCTGCAGGAGAAAAATAAAAAATAACAAAGGAACGTCAGTATTTATAGATTTACCGACAAGAGACAAAGTTTCCCACTGACAGTGTCAGTTTGATGGGAATTTCACAATAAGTTCACCATTAACCCACATTAAACCCCTTGCTTTTGAATTGGTGCAGTGGCTGCAAAAAATATTGATATTATTGATAAAAGGTAGAAGTTAGAACGGCAGCCCAAAACATAAAAGTTCCACAGATTTCACATAATTTTTCCACATAATCTTGTCAAAACCCTGGATTAATGCAGCATAAAGACATAAGAAAAATAGAATATTTTTAACTCATAATATTTTTTTAACACATAGTTTATCCTGTACAAATCAAACTTAAAAACAAACCATCTATTATATTTATTAAAAAATATTTGTAAAAATACATTGCATATTTTTTGTCATTAGGCCATGCATTTTTCCCCTTCACTTCCTAATAAATCTAGATTTTCAATCAAAAAAATAAATGTCCTTTCTTCTTGTAAAATAATTATGTTTTAGCTATAATCTTAAACGAAATAAATAAATAAATTAATTAAATGAGGGTTTTTAAAATGTAAATGGTAGCGCTATTTGATCCATGTTAGAGTATTCAAACAAATGCAGCAATTTTTCTAAAAAACGATCAGAAAAATTGAATATTTTTATTTCCACTTAGTGAAATAGAAATATTATTTTTAAAAATCAATAAATATTGTGTCTACTATCGTTTGTTCAAACATGCAATATATTTCCAATCACCAGAGGTCGCTGTTGCCCTGAAATCAGCCGCTCCTCACAATGTTGGGAGAAATCCTGTAATGCCTAATTTCATGGCCGCAGCCTGAAAAAATCTGCTGGCATCACTTAAACCAAATAATTTGGGAAATCAGTTTTACTTTGCTTCCACAGCAGTAATCACACTGGAGAAAATCTTATGCTGTCGAGCTAATAAAATGGTAATGCGCTTGTCATTACTTGCGATTAGGCTTTTGAATGATTTTTAAAAACTGCAAATACATCAGAATATTAAGAATCTGTTACGTCTGCATAATTTCATTGATCTTATTGCAAGTCAGTTTAAGGGAAATATATTCAGAAGGCGTAGAGCTGGTTGGCTAATTCAAACTGGAGTCACACATGAAGAGATATAGCTATGCGTTTCACATACTGTGCCGAGAGCCATTCTCGATCTGGATTAAAGTGTCTAAATTGCTTCGATTAATATTCATGCCAGGAGCCGCTGTTTTCTCACCAGATGAAGCTCATCTCCCTGCACCCATTGGGTCCATCCTCTTCCTTCTATCTCTCCCTTCTGAACACACACTAGTTTGTCTCCCTCCCAGGTGACTGTGGTCTGTCAGGAGCCACAGAGAAGGGGGGAAAGGTCAATAAAAATAAAAATAAAAATAAGCATTACTTACAGAGACATTTCAAAAAGATATATACAAGTAGAACAATACAACCAGAATAAGTGGAGAAAAAAGCTGAAATTGTGGAAGTTGTGGAAGCAGGTCAAATAAATGGTGAATGAAACTTTAAATTAAAAAAAAAAGCTAACGAATGTACTTTAAAAGCTGATAACAAATAGAGTATCTAAACGCGCCCCTTCCATCGGACATCCATAAATGAAACACCAGTCTCCCTTGTTCCCCGTTTTCCAATTATTCCCTCAAACGTGAATCTCTCTTGAACAGCCTCCCAACACGCTAGAGTTTATCTGTAATCAGCCTATCAGTATACAAACCCCTCTTTCAATGGGATCGCTGGCTAATCTGTGATCCTATTCAGCATTCAGAAACACAGTCTAGTTAAATATAAGTCCTGACTTTGACGCTGCCCGTTCCAGCGCGTTCCCCCTGCAGTGCCAGGCCGTTGGTCTTCATTACATCCAGTCACAGAGAAGACTGCTTAAAAAAAAAAAAAAAAAAAAGTCTATGGAGAAAGTTTTGGAGTGGGAGGAAAAGTTGTGTAAAAAAAATGACCAGCTCTCACCACACCATCTGCTCATTAAACTGCAGTCTGGAGAGGGGTGGTGGGGTGGGCCCCTGCTAAATCAGCCCACAGATTGCTGCACCCGAGTCTATCCGCGCCACAGGCATCCGAATTTTTTTTTTTTTTTATGTTTTAGCAATGCAACCACCAGCCGGCTGTGATGCACCACTGGTGGTGCTCCGCAGAAATCCTCTCACCATGCATTTTCTGTCATCGACTCCCGAGAGATCCTCCTCAAACTCCTTGCCCACGTGGAAGTCCATGTTGTAGTTCTTGAAGGTACTGAGGGTCTTGATCATCAGGTGGTCCCCGTCTTGAACGATGTCCTTGTCAGGTTTCAGTAAAAGGGCAATTTTTCTGATGGCAACATTTACATCTGCAACAACGTGCATTGCAATACATTAGTAAGTGGAGGGCGGGGGGAGAAAACTAGCTTCTGATCTGTTACAGAAAGTTGAGTTTCTTATATATACAAGTATATATATATATATATATATATATATAT
>CAEFZY010012167.1:0-46901 GCA_903066815.1 Brachyrhaphis roseni
CCGGCCTGGCATGCTGGCAAAGCACTTCTCCGGTGTGTGTGTGTGTGGGGGGGTGAGAGAGTGTGTGTAAATCTCACTTTAATCTGTAAAAGAGCTCATGAATTCATATCAATAAATGGATAACCTCAGTTTTATCCATAAATGCCAATTGATATGAATTTTGTCAAAAGAAATACAAATAAAACTTTTTTGACCATATTCACTGAGTTTCATTTCACCCCTGCAATGATTTGATTTACTTAACATTTCTTCTCAATTTCCTATTTTACACCAAAGGACGTTATGTCGCAAACAGCAATGAGAGTAAAATTCCTTTTGTACAGAAGTTTTCTTCAATAATTTCCTCTGAAACTGCAAATCTTCTAGGATATGTGATTAGTAGAAGCGGAGCAGGAAGTAGCCGTGTGGACATAGACCAGGCTGTGCCTTTTGCAGTCTGATTAATCTCTTCATCTTACTTTTTTCTTTCCTCACCAGTGTGGTTGCTAACAGGTGAGGTGTTTGTTCCCTTTGCAAAAGACTGTGATTTTTAGCACAGAATCTGGCATATTATACATGTACACAAAAATAAATTTTATCTAACATTCCATGTACTGGCTGATAATGACCTTTTTCGTACTTCAAACTTGAGACTGAAAATGAATAGATAAATAAATGGCAGTTTTACTAATGCCTCAATTTAGCTTTATTTTTAAATTTTAATTTAGTTTGAAATGCTTTATTTCTCATCTGTTTTTGCACTTCAAACTCGAGACATAAAGTGATATTTGAATCATATTGCATTTTAAGAGATATTAATTTTTTCTTATCAAAATTAAGTACTATTGAAAAATCACTGCAATTTCAAGTTTAATGTAATGTATTGTCACATAAGTTTGTTTTGTACATCTTCATTACACTCTGGTTAGTTTGAATTCAAACCAACCTTTTGCATTTCAACTGTCAGCCCTTTTTTCTCCTCTCCCTCCTCCTTCTTTCTCTAACTTATCTTTCCATTCTGCAGTAATGAGCGTGCAGTTGCTGCAGGCCTGTCCGTGCTCTATGTTAATCCTTCCTTTCAGCTCAAGGGCTGTTTAGATCACAAACATCCAGAGCCCGTTCCAGATTTTAATTAAATTTTTTTTGTATCGCCGTCTTTCTTTGCACTTTGTTTCCTTTAAATGGAGATATACACTTATGTGCTTGGATATCCATACTCAAACAGTGAGAGATTGTGATCAACACGGACATTCCTTTGCAAAAGTTTTAACATCCCTAGAACATTTTCACATTTCATCACGTTACAACCACAAGTGTTAAGGTTATTTCAGTGAGCGTTTTAAGTGGTAGACCAAATTGGAAAACATGTTATTTTATACCAAGATCTTTTTCTGCAAACTTTTACTGTGGGTCTTGTAGTATGGCTCTACCAGCTCACTTACATTTTTTAATTCTGTAATGAAAAATAGCTTAAGTCATCAGACTGGATGAAAAGCATCAAAGTTTTGCCAAACATTCTCAGATGGATGTAGCTCTTAGCAGTTCTTACACAAAACTATGCTTCAGTAAAAACCATGTCATGTGAGCCTATGTTCCTGTGTTTTACAAACAGGGTTTCTCCAAGGAACTGCTATTTTTCTTCTCCATCCATGTTATCAACTCTAGTCAGCTTGTCCTGCTGAAGTAACACCATGATGCTGCCGCCACCATTTATCATGATTGGCATGGTGGGCTCAGGACTGGCTTTTTGCAACACATACCACTTTGCATTGAGGCCAAAATGTTCCAGTGTAGTCTCATCTGATCTCAGCACTTTCTTCTAAGTTTTCTGGGTCCCCTGTGTGGCTTGTTGCAAACTGCAGAGGCAAATTCTTCTGGACTTCTTTAAGGTTAGCAACAGCAATAGCAATAGCAATTCGGCAGCCTTTCCACTTTTTCGTAAAGACAAGTTGTGCAGTGTGTCTATGCTGGTTGTCCCGTGGCTCCTTCAGTGTTAGCACGAACCTGTTGACTGGTTCTCTGAGTGAATGTACTCCTTGCCAGACCATGTCTTGGTGGGTTTGCTGTCCCAAACTCTTTCCATAATTGCACTATGAATTGAACACGAGCCTGTGAAATGGCAAATAATCAGATATTGTTTTAGAATCTAACCCTGCTTTTAACCGCTTCAAATCTTTATGTCTTACCTATCATGTGTATTCCTGGTCTTGATCATGCTGTTTGTTCACAATGCTTTTTCTTATTAACACTATTGACTTTATGTTATTAGGTAACATTTCAAGGCAGTTGGCTGGACTGGATTTATTTTAGGGATATCTAAGTAAAGGAGGCACAAACTGAATACACAGCACAGTTTTCAGATTTTTATCCACTTATAATTTTCCATTCAACACACAATCAGGAAATCATAAATCAATCCATTTATCTTGGTGTATCAAATAACATCTCAATAAAATACATAAAGTTTATATCTGCTATATGACAAAATTATGAAAAGTTAAAGGATATTAATACTATTGCTAAGCATGTTCATCAAGTCCTATTTGCTGACTCTATTGTATACTGCGGTGAAATGATTGCATATTCCATTTATCTTCTACTCTGTCAGTCTAATAGAAGTCTGCTAAACTAATGCATTTTGGCATCCATCAGCTTAACTTTAATGTTTTAGGTTCTTCTAACATACAAGGACCAAAACAGAAAACCAAAATTGTTAAAGAGTCCTAATTTAGCTATGTGATGTTTTTAAAAAGTTGACGCCATTAAAGTTGCTCTCTTGTGACAACATTCTGACAATCAGGTGTTGTAAAATGGTTATATTATTCCACCACTTAGTGATTGAAGGAGGGCAAACTTGCCTTTTATTTGACTGTGAGGAATGTGCTCCAGGTGCATCTGCGACCTCATATGGCAGATACAACCTGAACTCCATAAATCAAGTCACTGTGGTTCAACCGCACCTCACCCCAACAGTGCATGCGTTACGCCACAGAGTGCCCTCTCCACCCCCCCTCCAACCGTCCGTTATTTGTACAGCTTAGTCAGAGTCGATGTTTATAAACTACACAAACAAATTATCTCAAAATATTCTGAGCCCTGATGCTTCTTAAAGAGGACAGAGGACTCTTTGTCTCTGTTAGAGATGTTCAAGTATTCAAACACATACTATGTCTTGACATGCTCCATGCACACATAGACACATGTCATAAAAGTTAACTGTTGGACAGGTGTACAAATTGTCCAGATCAGTTATGCTCACCCACCAATCAGGACTCTTCATCTTTTATCAGCATAAAAACTTTCTCTGTAAGAAAATCAGAGACGACAGAGAGGAATATACAACTCTGGCAGCTCCCCCTGATTGTGAGTTTGTTATCTTGCCTGGACTAACACAGGCCCTCATTCATACTCAGGTCTTTATAACTGGCCAAAGAAAGACTAATTTGGGTGGAGGCTTTTTTTTGGCGGAGGGGGCTGCCATGGAGGAGCTGCATTGTTTGCCTAATCCGCAGCAACTGGGGAGTTGTACACTGTGCAAATAGTGCATGTTTGAGTAGATCCACGGCAATGTAAAGCACCCTGCTGCCCCAAACGCTGAGATAAGCAAGCCTGATTTTATTCATAAGATGCTGTCTCAACTGCCTGTTGTAAAAAGCATGAAAGGTTTCATTACTGCTGTAAAACTGCAAAAAATGATATAGTAATAGATTAATATTTTTAGGGAATTATGTTATTCCTGCGATGGCCTGTCCAGGGTACCCCGCCTCTTGCCCGGAACGTAGCTGGAGATAGGCACCAGCATACAGGTCAGGGATAAAGTTGAGAACTTTCAAGCTGGGTTAGTTTTTTCAACAATTTGAACTTCTGAGCCATGATAAAAAAAATAATAATAATAATAGTAATGGAAAGTGTATGGTACAACTGCAAACCTACCAAGATACAGCTAGCTACCCAAACCGACGGTCCATGAGAATTGTCAACACTCAGAACAAACAGGCCTCTTTTAAATTCTGCTTTCTGCAACTTTTTTCTGGTTGCCAGAGACTGGTGGCAACTCTGTAGGCGCTCTAGAAAACCTTAACTCAGATATGATTATCTGTGGACAGAACAATTTATAGTGATGCACTTCACAGTTTTGGCCTTTATCAAAGAGTGTGGAGCAGAAAGCCCTTGTCGCTTTTGCAATTTTCCATAAGCCGTGACATGTCAAGCTTATTGAAGATGATGCTCCTGTAAGGTCAGACAAAAACTAACTTCATGGAAAACAATATGCTAAACAATAGTACTCTTTGCCCTGAACACACCTTCAGGGCAAAGAGCACATAACACTGCTCTGTTGGTTGCAGTGTTATGCTGTGGGGATGCTTCTTCACAGCAGAGACAAGAGAGCTGATGAGTATTAAGGGGAGATGGATGGAGGTAAATAAAGAGCAATCCTGGAAGAAAACCTCTTACAAGCTACAAACACTTGAGACTGAAGCAGAAGGTTCCCTTTCATCAGGACAATAATCCTAAACCCACAGCTGGAGGAAGGGTTTAGATCAAAGCACATTTATGCGTTAGATTTGGTTAGTTGTTTCCTGCTGGCTCGATAGGTCCACATAATCTCTGGAGGAGAGGAGAACAACTTGTTGCTATGGTGTTGAAATGATGCCTTTTTTTACTTTTAGTCCTGGTGATGTGAAAGAAGAGACTGAGGTTTTCTGTGTTCGGGGCAGGTTGAATGTTGTGACGGTGACACTGTGAGTTTGACATTAAATTGGCACAGTCAGACCTGAACTGTTTCACCTTGCTCAAACCGGGGCAGAACTGCTCCCACAAAGCCTGGGGCTGCATGTGGACTGTTTTTACTCTACGTCAGAATAAATCTAAAGGTTCTGACATACTGCCTTTTCCACATCTTGAAAGTTTCCCTTTATATGGCCCAAGGCCGACTTTACTATCTTGGCCACTGTTTGACTTTCAGATTACCATAGCAATGGCTTTTCAAACACCACAGACATCCTAGTTTGGAGCGCGTAAGTCAAACAGAGTGCATCGGAGGTTCTGATAAGAAATGTGGGACCAACAGCTAAATCCGTTGCTTACTCTGTTGTATTTCTAAGCTCAATAAATTCAGACAGCTGCAGCAGTTGGGGCCATTGTGTTACCGTTTGAATAATTGTGATAAAGCTCTGTATCACAACTTTAAAGGCCTGCGTAGACCAAGGCTTTCCTAATCTTCCAGTCATCTGCACAGAACTGCATAAAACCGTTGCTCACAATGGCTGTGCAGATCAACACCAACAAGGCTAACTTGTCTAACAAAGTGCCGCTTTATTTTAAAACACACAAGCTATAATCTACGGGGGGAGTGTTTGGGTTGGAGGACTGAATCTTTCAAACGCAGGGCTCCCCTTTTTTCTCTTTCTGCTATACTAAGGAATTCCCTTATCTTGCCTCACCAGCGGCGTAGCACAGAAAAGAGCAGGCCGCTTCATTGTCAACCCTTCAGAGTTCCAGTCTTGTTTGATAATATTTTCTGTGGGTCACTTGACATCCCCCTCCTTCTTATTTCCAGCACCCACCCATTCACCCTCATTGTTTGCCTCTTCCATTATTCCTCTAACCAGATTCAGGGTATTTTGGGTGGTTTTTAGCGGGGGTTGGGAAGGGATGATATTGAGAAGTGGGATGAAGGGAGGATAGGGAAGTTTGTCATTGCTTTGAAAGTGAAAGGGTTCAGTCTGCCAGCAGCCAGCAAGGGTGAACCTAAAAGCAACCGAACCATATGGAGCTTGGCAGCAATCAAATTACTTTTCTCTCATGTCATCTTCTTCTTCCCCCTTTGTCTTTTTTTTTTTCTTAAAGAAATTAGTGAGGACCTTTGCATTTACCAGCCCAGGGCAGTGAGGCCATGCCATTGATGTGAACAGATTCCAACACTCCTAATGGGTTAATGAAATAATGAGATTTTTCAATGCCCATCAAGAACTGAATAGTTCTAAGAAAAAAAAAATACTAGTGATGCACCAATCACATGACTGGTCGGTTGAATACGGCACAATCTAATTTTTCCATCCTTCAAAACTAAAATCTCACACTTTTTCTATCACTAAATGAATGATTGTTTTTTCAAATTACTTAAAAAACAAAACAAAAATAAATAAATAAATAAAACTTTTTTGTTTCCTTCAGTTTCTGTTGGATTCAAAATGGTTGTTTCTGTAATGGGACCAGGAACAGTCTTTTTCTTTTACAGTTGATGTTTCTTGCATTTATTATTTTAAAATTTCAATAATTTAATTTTTACATGTGTAGAAAATTCCTAATCCTAAGCAAGACAATAACAACAAAAAGCCATCAGTATTGGCCAGGCTGATTGGTGTATATCAAACAATGTTTATGTCAAACAAATCTTGAAAAATGACAGCAAGGTTGCATTTTAATATATTTATTTATGGGATAAAGACTGGAGATAAATATTCATGCAACATATTTATTTAAACATAAGCTTAATTATTCTTTGATACCTTCATGACTCAGTTTACCAATTGTTGGAGGATTGTGAATTCAAAATAAGCTTTAGTTGCAGCATCAACATCAATTTTACTATCAATTTTATTCAAATCACCTTGTATAATAATGGCATGTTAATTCCCCCCCACCCACTCCACATTGTGTGTTTGATCACTTGCAAGGCCATTTCCCTTTTTACAACAGGAAATAATTTTATCAAAACCAAGAACAGTAAGGAAAATCCAGAACACATTAATCATAAAAAAACTCAGCTATTTAAGATCAAAATGAACAATTGGAGGAAAACTAAAGCTGAACATCCCACACTTAACAGTATTAATTTTCAGGGAGACATGGT
This sequence comes from Brachyrhaphis roseni, assembly GCA_903066815.1. Taxonomy (NCBI): domain Eukaryota; kingdom Metazoa; phylum Chordata; class Actinopteri; order Cyprinodontiformes; family Poeciliidae; genus Brachyrhaphis; species Brachyrhaphis roseni. The sequence goes on from CAEFZY010012167.1 coordinate 6,836, forward strand.
GATCGCAGCAAAATGCTGTGAGGATGCTTGTCGTCAGCAGTGACAGGGAAGCTGGCTTGTTTTTTTACTTTGTTTCAGAACACCTAATTCTCTCAATATTATCACCTCACTAAAATTCAGTTTCTTAGGTGGGGAATACGTAGCTTACATAAAATGAAGTTTGATGTTGCACCTGTTTTAGAAATGTTTTCACCATCACCGTCAGGGAATACCTCCTTCAGCTGTGGTCACTCGCATCCTGTGTGCCATTTAAATGGCAAGGTGAGCAAAGAATAGCTGCTGTGGGAAGGTGGATGGGGGGAGTGGGGCACCAAGGGATGGAGGCATGCACATGCTAGAGGCGACGCCTGGGTGGCCAATTAGCAAAAAGGAAATAAAGAGCCTGTGCCATCAACCAATGACTGCTGGGGGAGGAAAAGAGAGGGACGTTTTTTTGTGTCTCTTCCTCTCTCTTTTCTCCCTCGTCTTCTCCCTCCATTCCGCTTATACTTCTCAGCTATGTCTGTCAACTTGGTGTCCACAGCAAAACTCAGCCAGAATACCCAATGAGGATTACCGAACTGGATCTCCAGAGTTGAGTCTGTGTGTTTATGTATGTATGCGTGGGTGGGTGTGTGTGAGTGTCTGTGTGTATCTCACTTGTTTGTGGAATAAAAATGTCCTAGTGTGTCCCCAGACAGACATTTGGCTGTGTCCCACTGGTCGTAGGGGATTACAAACCCTCCTTTTGCCTCTTCACACTGCTCCACAGTGCTCGATTCCCCTGGCTAATGACCCAGTGAGACACATTCATTCCTTCAAATAGACATCAGATCTTGGCTCAGACCCTGATAGTTCCTCTGTACTGAACAATAAACACCAGGCCCTGATTACCAGGAAACCCAGAAATCTCTTCTTTCTAATTCTCGTCGCACTCATTCTTGTTAATCATTGGTTTCGCAACCAGAAAAAAGTTGCGGAAAGCAGAATTTAAAAGAGGCCTGTTTGTTCTGAGCGTTGACTATGACGGTCATGTTTACTATGTGTAAAGGGATCAACAATCTTATTGCTCCAGCAGGAGTAGCTGCTTCTCTTCCAGGTCCACTGGTTAATGATTCTGGGAGAGGAGTGTAAAGATACCTGTGGGAGCCTGTCTATTACTCTCCTTCCCTATCTCCTCCATCATCTCACTGTGGCCCTCCAGATATTCAACTGAGCCGATCCTCTCTGATGCCACGCCAAGTCATGAATATGTTGCCTCCAGCAATACAGCCCATTTAATCAAATCATTTTGAAGTGAAATGTTATGAAAAGGTGGGAAAATAGTCATAGCTGAAGGGTTAATTTTAATGTGGAAAGTCAATATATTTTATAATCCATTTTTTGAACTGGAAACAACTCATAAATTACAGGTAATAATGTACAGAGTGATTTTATTTGATGCCTTTTTGTCCTGGATGTTACATCACAAGCAAAATGAATGTTAGCTGGTTTGCAATGTGTAAGTTAACTTTCTTAACTAAAGTACTGAAAATTATTTTACTACAAATCAGTAAAATGTAGTACTTTGGTTTTGCATAGGCGATTAAAATCTAGGCTAACTAATGAGCAGCTAGTGTGAAAGCATGCAGTCCGGTTCATGTTCGCGTGTTTGGGTGTGTGCTGAGGAGCACAGGCCTGCAGTAGGGTGCTGTTGCTGCTGCTTTCGGGGTCTTTGTGACTGTCTGTGAGGCGAGGTTGACCTTGTGGGGCTCTCCTCTGGGGCTCAGACAAAGCCTGCGCAGGATTATCCACCCTGGGACAAAGTGTGTGATTACCATGAGAAAACAGCCAGCTCTAGCGCCATAGCCAAGGACCGCGAGGCCTGTTGGAGAGGTGGTCCGCCACTCATTAGCCACAGGGTGAGGCTGAATGCAGACGCACACTCGCTGCACTTGGCGCACACAGCAAAAGAAAGCCAAAAAAAAAAACAATGACACAGACACACATAATGACTCACACACTAATGCATTTGCTCATCTGTAAGTGCACAAAAATAGGAATATATATTTATATACATGAACTTAGGTTTAGGTTTATGAAAGATGCACTATCATTTTAGTGTATAAGTGACTGACTTATAATATTATTTTGTTGTGATAGCCTTCATTAAAACTTACACTATTTCACAGTAAAATAGCATTCAGACAAAAAATGGAACAATTGTTGGGCTATCTGCTGAGGCAACTAGCCTGCAGTCTGCTGCTTTCTATTTTCAACTGTTGTATCAAAGCAGCTTAACACCTTTCTTCCTACCCTAAACTGACAAACAGAAGTGTTAGTACTTTTAATGGGCACCACCACTTTAGTTTCTACACCATGAATGTCAGCATAATTTTCAAAATGAATATTTTAATATTTTTGTTCTCATAAGAGAGGGACAAATTTGGTGAACTTTTTTCAGCTGACTGGTGGCCAGTAAACTGTAAAAGGTAGGGAAGGGGCAAACCTTGTTTACTATTGATCAGGAAATTTAAAGGATTTCATTTTACAAACAAGTTATTTCCACAAATATTATGTTAATAAATGTTGGCATTTGTGGCATTATGTGAGGTTTGTGGTTTTTTTTTCTCTTTGCCAGTATGTGGGTTTCATAAAGCAAGATGTTCCACTTTGATGTGACAAGCCCAACTAGGACCGCAGAAGTTTTGCAAAGTTTGCATCTTAAGCTCCCAATCAGTGGATTTTTCCACCTCACTGCTGAAGAGTCTCCATGTCTACCCTGGATTAAAGAGATGAACTGCTGCTCCTCTGTCTCTTCATCCGTCTCTGCGTCTCCTTGGAGGAGGAGGATGAGCGAAAGATGTCTTTTGTTGGCGAAGAGGCAGCCCCACTTGAGTTGAGCTAAAGAGCGCCCGCGACGGAGGAGGTTTGGGGGAGGAGAGATACAGAAGGAGGGAGGATAAGACACATGATTATTGATGAAGGAGATGTTTTTCAAAGACAGCTACCAGGAGGTATCTCTGTGCACGGGGCTACACTTATGGATGTGCTGAGCGTATTGTTTTAATTGGGTAGCAGATCCCGGTCATCAGGTTAAAAGTTCAAACTGCAGCAACTTTGACCTTTCACCTTTACAGGCCTTTTTTCTTTGTATTTTACAACTTTGTGGTATTTTACAGCCCTTTTGTTTGCCCATTGTGGAGATGCAGCAATGAATAGGATGGAGAGGGCTGCTGATTCAGGGACGTTGGTTTATTTTTCCACTGTGTTGTACTTTGATGTGTTCTGATCCCTCATTTCATCTTCTCTTCATTTATAGCACAGCTCATCTCCTTCTTCCTTGTACTTTCTGTTGCTCTTCTGGTTCGGAGCCTGGGGTAGCAAGCCTGTCATGCTCTGTTTTACCTCAGGCTGCACCAAATCATAGTGCCACAAGTTAACCTGGCTACTCCTACCGCTTTACATTAAACTATTGGAGGAATAGCAGAGTTTCTCCTCATTGTCATAGTCTCTAGTGGCTCCACAAAAGGTCACTTTGACTTTTAATTTCCTTCCCATGAACATGATTCATGATGCAATCTTCTGTGGGAGCTTGTTGACGTTTACATTTGACTTCTAAGAGTGCTAAAATAAATTCAAATGTGATCGGACACACAGCTATTTATCTACCTGGAGATGGCTGCCAAAGTGCTATACGATGAAACAGGAATTAGTGAATGTCATGCAAGAGAAATGAATCCTGGTGTGCAGCTCTATAAATATTTGACTCTCCTTCCTCTAGTCCTCACCCTGAGAGGAGGCTGTGCCTAGTCCTGCTCTCCTTACCAGAGGGAACAGGGTGGCAAGTTGTCTGATTAATAGACTTAAAGAGAACATACATCATGTTTTTAGGAGGCCTAGAAAAAGTTTGGGCCCATCCTACATACCGTGCAGAACATCTTATTCAGCAGTAAATCTGAGCCTTTTTTTTCAGTGAAGCATTGCACCAGCACTGCATGCCCTGCTTCTTGCAGAATTCCTGTGCAGTTGTTTATTTCACTCACTACATGTTTGAAATCTGTTCTCTCACAGTGTCTTCCTCTGTGATCAGTTCAGTGTTCTTATCAACACCATAAGACTGAATGTGGGTCTTATTTAAGTATAAAGTACAAAGAGTCTTGTTTTTTTAAGATATCAGCAAAATAAATAAGCTAACTCAGCAACTACCTTGCTATTTTGGTTATCTGGCAAAAAGAGCTCTTAAAATGTCTCATGATGTTATTTGTCCCAAATCATTCAAGACTCATATAACCTTACCAAAAGTTAATTTTGGTAAGGTTAATTTCAAACTTTCTCTCCTTTGTAAATTTTTGCTCAACCCTCTTTTATGTTCAAAGTTCTCTTTTATGTTAACAAACAACATGAGCTTTAAAGTTGCACATGATTTAATTTGTGTGGCTGCTTTTGTTAAATAATAATAATAATAACTAAGCTAATAATACCAAGATAATGTCATTGTTTCACTTGGAATACAATCCTGTACAAATGTAGTAATACCCCTTAAAGTTTTTCACATTTTTACTAGGATGGTCACAAATCAGATATCTAATCTTCAGGTTTCTTTTTTTTTTTTTTTTTTTTAAATGCATTTACAGAGTATACCTGGTTTGTCAAAGTGGTTGAATTTACTAACAGACACTTCTTTCAAATCCTTGCTTTAAAAAAAAGTCTCAATTATAAGGAATTTTGGTTGTCCAACACATTTAAAATTGTGTGAGTATCACAGATGGCCTGAGGTCCCTTTACTGACATGAATCATTTATAACCATCAGGGGTGGAAGTGGCTCCCATTACTTCTTGGTCCTGTCTGTTCTCTTTTCTTTTTTCTCGTATGCACACATGAACCAACACGTATACATTAAATTTCATTTTACTAGAAAGCACTTAGACGACTTTATTGTCATATATTTCAGTAGTTGCAATTTTCTTGCCAAACTTCAAGAAAATTGAAATTTACCAACTTCAATTTTCCACAAGATTTTTTTCTCTGTCTTTACCACAGTCTTATTTCATCCTAAAGTTTTAGATTTAGATAATAATAAAACAAACCATTATGTTTTGAATTTTCACCCTGGGACTTCTTTTTTTTTTTTTTTTATAGCTCTCAGAATGCTCAACTTCCATGCCTGAAGTTACATAAACTAAATAATCAAATAAAACATTTGTTTGTATTCAGCAATTTTGAATTCCCCCAGTAAGGGAAAGCAACAAGCTGTTATCCCAAATATCGCTAAACTCAGCACCACCCACCCCACCTTCCTATCCATCAATGCAGCAACCAGTGATGTCTGAAGAAAAGAGATCAGCTCCTTCTGGTGTGTTCCCTTGGCCCATTAAGAGTAGGTCTCCACCCTGGGGCCTTTGGGTATGGCTCTGTGCCCTGACAGAGCAGTCTGGGGGAATGCACACCCCTGCTGAATGCTTTCTAATGGCTCAGAATCGCCTTTAATGAGCTTGAAGTTGCAGCGCTCCGTATGGTGCAGATCACCTGGGAAAATCACAATCTGTGCACATGATGATGAGGCTCGGGTCTGAAACAGACACACTCTCTCTCACACACAAAAGTAAAAGTAAAAGCACACACTGAACTGGCTTTATGCAGCCTCAGCACACTATTGTCCCAGGAGTGAAAGGAGCTGAAGCATGGTCAGTCACAGTTCCTAGGGTGCTGCTAGCTGGAGGTCCGCTCTTGTTTGTGTTTGGGTAGCTATGTCTAATTTTTTGTTTGTTGTCTTGCAAGAATTGATCAGAGCAGCTTTTTCCACAAGCTTACTGTGGAAGCTTGTGGAACTTGTCTTGTTTTTTTCCCCCAACATTTACTTTCTTTATATTTTCTTCCATAAAGTAAAGTCTATCACAATTAGCTGCATTTTTAACAGATTCTCCCACCTGAGCTATGGATTGCTGCAACTCTTCCAGAATTACTATGAGCATCTTTTCTGTTAGTTTTGTAAATTCTCTCTTTGCCTGGGTTACTAAATTAGGTGGATGGACTGTGCTATTTTTTTCATTAATAAAAGATTTAACAGTGCTTCATAAATTATTCCAAGGTTGGACTTCATTTTATAACATAACAGGAGCTGAACAAAAACACAAGGTAACCCAATGTAAGACACTGTCTCATATGTCTTCAGTTTCACAATAATGCACCACTCTGTGTTTCCCTAACATCCCAATAAAATACATGTTTATGGTGGTAATATCAGAAAATGTGAAAAAGTTCATGGCATATGAATGCAAAGAAAGCTTCTGTAGTTACTAAAATTGTCTTTTGTTTCCTTCTATACAATTGGAAATAGAGAGGCCAAAATTCAAACTTCAATTGTCCTTAAAGTCAACTTATACAAATCCCATGTTTTATTCATCTTTCCAGTGCAGATGTGCTCTCGGTCCTGCTTCACCTGAGTTACACGGTTCCACTTCACAGAATCTTAGTGGTCAGGTTAGTAAAGCATTGTGAGCCTTGGACCCTAAGTCACCAGTTCAGGGCTCAGGGCTCTTACTGCCCTATAGAGGGAGTTCCACTGGACGTAAGGGGAGGGACAGGGTGGCCCCGTTTGACAGCTCAACACACAAGGTCTGCTGGTGACCAAGGGGCCATCTAGGGGGCCTTAACTATACTGCTTTGGATAGTACCACACCCCAGTTCCACCCCCCCAGCCTCAAGGCTGTTGTTCCCTTGTAGAAAAGGGTGTGTTAGCAGAAGAAACCAGGCAAAGACCGGCATGGCTGAGAACAAAAGGCGATCCTTGTGGCCAGCACTGTTCTGCATGGTAGCGGCTGTATTCTTCTCCCCTTTTTTTCCTGCCTTCTCTATTCTTTGGTTTAGCTGTCTTTGTGGAAGCATGATGAACGGTTGGGGGGGCAGATATGATGGATGGAACTAGGGGGCATGTATGAGCTGAGCAGGGAGGGACCCACAGGGTAGATCCATACAGAGGGGCCCAGTGTCGTGCTGCCTGTTTGAGAGGAACGTGTGAGGCGTGGGGTGGGCCTCGAGGCTCAGGTTAGGGGTAAAAGAGGTGGAAATCATTCAGAGAATGATGGGAGCCACACTGAAGTTGATTTGCATTTCTGTTTGAATAATAGTTTTTAAGACAACTTTTTAGCAAGCAGTTAGTGATATAACAGAAAAAGGAGCTTTCCAAAAGGTCAAAACACCTTTACACTAAATGAGATAATCATATTTTAATAGCCCTAGTGGTGTAGGACTAAAAAGTGGTAAGTTATATTTGTTGCTAAAATGTGGTTGTTTGAAAATAGTATATTGTATTCACTCCGGCTATATTTGACCAATGTGCAACACAGAGTAAAAAGGAGAGTTTTTTAAAGAGACAGAGGCCCAATATGAAGCCATTAAATTAGGAAGTAAAATATATTTTAAGTCATATTTGCTATATCTAGCATTTTTATATTAACTGCAGTTAGCACAGTTACTTGATTATGCTATAAAATGACACAATGTGCATTGAAAACAAATAATACTGCCCCTTTAAGTTACAATAGCTTTTATACTGCTCTGTTTCTGACAGTTACATCTAGTAAAAAGGGTCCAACAAATAAAAAGTAGTAGTGAAGGAGCCTGAGGTGATTTGTCATTAATTACTTCTGGTTGTTATTATTTACCACATCCTCATACCTGCTTAGGATACAAAAGAAAACAACGATGTAGTAGTTGTTCACATAGTTCCACTTTAATATAGATATATAGACCTGCACACATCTAGCAATTACTTCCAAATATGCAATATGGGAGATTTTTTATTATAGAAGTGAAGGGATACTTGTGTGTTACACTGCCTGCTACCCTACTAATGAAACGATGTGTGTAAAAGAAGTGGGTGCTGCTGTATGGCGAGCCCAGTTCTCTGGGGGTGAGAAAGACAGATGAGGGTGCAGAGTTGGGAGGAAGTCACAATATTTCATCATGGACAGTATAGGACCAAAGCTGGATAAATTCTTTAAAATATTTATCATACAGCTATTTTCTTCCCAGGAACATGTGATGCCACACATGTGGCAGGTGATGTTGCCATCAATTCTGGAAGCTAACTATGGTCTTCAGATTCAGATTCAGATTTATTTATTTGTATCCCAAATGGGCAATTGATGTTACAGCAAGTACAAAAACTAAAGCACAAAGTATCAAAGATTAAAAAATAAAAACAAAACAAAATTCTTGTCATCTGAGGTGCTTCTTTTATCACAAATATAAAGATATGCTGCTGTTTTTAATAGTATACCCAGAAGAATCAACTTCTTAACTGGCCTTTTTACTGCACCTTGCACTCTGGAATGTCATCTCAGAAAAATCAATGAAAGCCTGTGTCACTTCCTTCTCCCACTGTCCACCTTGCAGTGTGGAATGTCCTAATCCATAGAGAAGCAGAGAAAAGTTCACATAACTCTAGGAAATGTCAGAGCTAATGCCTCTCTGACATTTCATCAATTTGCATGAAAAAACCCTCTTCTCCTTTTTCTGACATGGTTTTATTTGGGAACGTCTTATTACTTAAGAGGCTATGGAACTAATACATTTTAGCGTCAAGTGTGCCCCTTTCTGTTGCCAGCAAAATAAGCATTTGCAACTCCTTTATTTTGTAATCCAATATTTTAAAATCTTGCTTGGTTTTCTTTTGCTTATTGTTAAGGTCACTGAAAAAATCTGCAGGTCCAGCTGCAAATGTAGAAACCTCTGGCCATTCCTGCTTTAGTCCATTATATTAACTGGAGCCCTTTGCTGACCCGTACCAACCACCTGCGGCATGGCAAAACTCTCCAATGTCAGCCTTTCACATTTTTTTCCTCTAAGAAAGATACCAACACTCCTCCTGCTCAATCAAAAGTAGGAAAAGACATAAAGAGAAAATCAGCCCAGACGTCAATCTTCAGCCCATCATCCCTATCATGAACTGGCAACCTGCTGGCATCCCTATGGAGGCCTGGGGATCAGTGTCTAGCAGCATGCTGTCTGTCCAAAGCAGGCAGGCTGGTGGCTGTCACCCAGTGCCCAGAGAGAGACATCCTCTTAAGGCTGGAACAAAGGTGGCCGGTCCTCAGGGATTACCCATTAGCATTCTAGTTTGTGTGTTTAACACTGGCCTGAATGGAGAGGACAAGAGCCAACACCCTGGCCTATTCTTAGCCAGGGAAGTGTTACTGTTACAGCTGCTAATGCTGCTCTGACTTATGCATATATATACATAAATACATGTATATAAAGAAATTATAATTCCCTTGATCTACTGACGTGATCATTTTGATGGAATGTTACAAAGACAAATACAACTACCGTAGTTGTTCGTCTAACTGTAAATATATAAATAGTATGCATACAGAGAGACAGAGAGAAAGAGAAAGTCAAAACTTATGCAAATAAAGGTCACATCTCTTGTATCTAGAAATCTTCAGAACCTGTGCTGAAGTCCAATAAAATTTACTCATCCTCTATATTCACGCCATCTGAACATCTCCATTGTTGCTTCTTGAAATGTCATCTACCCACATGTAGCAGAATTAACTGTTCTTTCTTTAGTCTGTTTGTTAAAAAGCTTAGATTTTGCTTACTGGTGGTGGAAATCCATACTTCAATCCCCAACTGTGCTTTATTGTTAGTGTAAAAAAATATAACACCACATATCAGGTTAAAAGTATGTTTTTTATGTTAACTTACAATTACTATAGCATGCTGATAAATTAGAGGGACACATATTTGTAGAAACAAAAACAGATTAACAGGTTAAAAGTCGATGTTTCATTCTTGGATTTCTGCTTAAAAAAGAATTTGAAAGCAGACGGTGGAAGTAGATGCTTATAGTGTGTTTCTGAAAGTTGATGTAAGTTATCAGTGGCCCAAGGTAACCATACTTCTTCTTTTTCCATGTGTTAGCCCAATTATGTGAAAAGCATGCATGAAATCTGAAATTTCATTTGTGTTGCGAGCATGTGTAACTGTGATTGTGTGAAACGTCCATCTTTTCCTGCCACTGCTGTGTGTGATTATGTGCTCAGCCCTGCTGGCTGGCGGCTGATAATAACACAAGAGGCCGTATTTCGTGAATCTCTTAGTCGAGGAGATTCCCACCGTGCTCAGCATGTCTGGGCTCTGTGTGTTTTTGGGGTTGCACGCGTGACTCCGCCAGCTGTTCTATTCTCCGGTTGGCCCCCTCAACTCTACCCGGCCCTCGTCCCTCGCCGACCCCCTCCTTCCCTCGGAGGCCTGCTCTTCATCTGATAAGGGTCGTGCTGGCCAAACCCTCAGCAGAGCTCCTCGGAGCCGCTTAGAGCTGCTCCATGCTTACAATACACCCTCCTTCCTCTCCATCCTCACACAATTTACATGTGAAAACCTTGGGTCTTATCTCCAGCTCACTGGAGCAATGGCTCGACAGCCTAGTTAGAGTGTGTGTTGGTATATGTATGTGCGAGGGGCCTTGAAAGAGCTGAGAGAGTATAAGCAAAGTGAATGGAGAACAGTCATGTGCCCAGAACTATATGTATTTTCAGCCTTTGCTGAGTTTAGTTACTTTTTCTTAATAGAAAACACGTGAAAAAAATTATTTCACAGTCATTTCAAGAACCCAATGGGACATTGGGCAGCTTTATCAAACTTGCACCACATCTGAAGGCTAAAGACATTGACGGTGGAAAACAGAAGCCACTCAAGAGATAAAAACTTGCCTCCTTACTGTATCTTTTTGGAATATGGCCAAGCAGACTATTAACAACATTCATATTAATAATTTATTTAATAAAGTGGCTCTCAAAAGTTTTCAGAACCATAATAAATAATTTCAATTTGTTTTCAACATATAGTGGGACATTCATCCTGTAAAAATTCATCCGACAGAAAACAAGTCTGTTAAAAGAAAGAGAAAAGTACAGTAACATAAGTCCAGTAAGTTTGCTGACTCTTAAACTATAGTACTATGTGGAAACCCCTTCTGATTTAGCTTTCAGTCTAGGAAGGGAACTGTTCAGCATCCAGCATCTTGACTCTAATATTTGTTCTCCACATCCATAAGCTTGTGAGGCCATCTCTTTGTCCACAGTCCCTTTTCAGGTGGCCCCAAACATTTTCTGCAGAATTTAGTTATGGCCATCACTTCTTGTGCACTAAGCTTCCTCTCATGAAGTCATTGGTTTGTTGATTTGAATGTGTTCTTGGAGGCACTTATATTCTACCTAATTTGTCTTGATCTTCAGTTTTCTAGAAGTCATCAAATGGTTTGGAATCAAAACCAACTAGTATCTAGACATATTCATAACTTCATGTACCATGGTAAAAACCTCAGTCATACCTAAAGATGCATTATCATCTAATGTGGGAATGGTGGTGTTTTGGTGATCTATATTTTTCTAATTCGCCTTTGAATTATGGTCAGTAGGTCAGGTTTAGACTATAAAATCTGGATGATGTTAGCCTCAGAATCCTGAAGAACTGTGAACCAGCTACGTGGCATTCTGCAGCACCTTTTCAACCTTAGCCTGACTCCTTCTATTGAATCAGGCTCAATTCCAGTTCTGTGGAAGACATCTTGATCTGTCTTGATCCAGTACTTTAGAATGCTTGTGCATCAACACGTGATGCACAAGCATCACGTCTTCAGCTCCTTTAAACCTGCCCCTCAGACTTACTACATCGTGACCGTCTCGGAAAGACTACTATTGACCCACCTGAGTAAGCAAATAAATACCTTTCAGGACCTTTTGCAGTTTACTTATGGCCATTGAGTTGAAGTTCAAGACAACATCATACATCTACTTCAATAAACGTACTGTAACACCACTGTTGCTCATTAGCTTCTCTAATTATGCATGACTGTCTTTATGGCGCATATATAGTGGAGTGGGTTTTTGGTATCATTTTTCCAACTGATATCTGATACCATATGTACAACCAAATCATTTAATCCTTTCCAAACAATCTGGAAACTGTGGCTTTAAGATAAAAGATGAAAATGAGCAAATGTCAGGAAAGTCCAATTAGCAATGCTCAGCCTTATTGGCAGGACTATAACTGATAGCAGGTGTGAAGCCAAAACGATTGAATGCAGGAAGCAAATCAAAAGGAGATCAATTTAACTATCAATGTGCACACTTTTGCAACCAGGTTATTGTACTTTCTATATTATCTCCTTTTCTCCTTCTGGCTCTAATTGGTTGTCTAAGTGGTATATTTCTGCAGATGACAGTAGGACCAAAGGGAAAAGGCAGAGGAGGTCAGTTTTTACAGATCATCTGTTCCTGTCATAGCATAGTGCAGTGGTTCCCAAAGTGTGGGCGTCTTCTAAATTCCTATTTATAGTTTTCCAGACAATAATGGACCACACAAAACACGCAAAAATTACTAAAGTTTATTTTTTTTATTTGTTTATTTATTTTTGTCTATTATAACCATTAAACAATCTCCCATACAGCTCAACCTTATAAGTGGAGACATGTTGTTGATGTTACCATTATAAAATAACTTGAAAGCATTGGCAAAGATCAATGTAAGATGGCAGAGGGTTGTTGTCAGCAACTGTCCACACTTCTTACCTTGCCTTTGGGAACCACTGGCATAGTGACAGTTTTAACAAATATGTAAAAAACCCCCCCAAAAAACAGCAAAACTCTAATAAAATTACAGTAAACCTGCAATAAAATCACAGTAAAACTGTAATAAAATTACAGTGAGGCTACTGTAAAAAAATTACAGTAAGGTTATTGTAAAGTTACTGTAATTTCTTTACCATAAAAATTACAGTAACTGGTTGGCAACCCTGCTGCCAGTAAGTTACTGTAAATTCTATAGTGACTTTTTTTTACAGTGTAGAAATAGTGCTTATCTTGGTGATTCTCACCTTATCTTGGTTTATCGTTGCTTCTGTTTTACATTAGTGCTTTTTGCACTAATGTAACATAACATGACATTCATAAAGCATGACTGACCAATAGGCTATACTTTGCAGTATAGCACGATTCCCATCCTGCTTGGACACCAGCTGCCATACAGAAAAAGTGGGCAATAGGCAGAGTAAGAAGTGTGCAGGCTTTTAATTAAAGTCTGTGTAGTTAAGGGCTCAGGCTAAGCAAACATGGGCCTCCAGCATCAGAGTTTAAGATGAAGTAAAGAAGAGTGCAGTGTCCAGAGAAGACTGGTTAATTTTAGAAAATGGAGGAGGGGGTATTAAGGGGATGAAGGGGGGAAAAAAAGGATGAGCAGGTTGGAATAAAGGGTTTGAATAAAGTGATGTTCAGATAAAGTGATGAGAAACCAAAGCAAAGGGAACAGGCAGGGAAGTCAAAGATGGTATCCTGTTATCTGATGTGTCATAATGTGATACGGATATTAGGGTGGGGATGGCAAAATGAGATGAAAGGTTATAAGGGGATCATTACAATGCAAATTTGAGGCGGTTGCTAAGCGCTATTTGATTCTAAACTGAATGTGAGACACATGGAGTAGATGTTTACCCTCAATGTTATACATCAGAAGACAAGTTTAAAGTCAAATGGTTGAAAAAACAGCTTAACAGATAATGTCCCTTTAAAAGCAAAGCAAACAATGGATAAAATGTTCAAAAACACATGTGCTAAACATCCAAAAACATCCAAGACAGGCATCTCTTTGACATCCTGCTTTACTGAACTTTGTCCTGAACGGTGATCTAGTGACATCTATTGGAAAGTTTTGGAATTGCATGCCCTTGGTTAAGCCACCCACACCACTCTATAATAATAATAAAAAAAAATCCCTTTTTGACTTAATTTGCTTTCTATTGAATTGACATTTAGTTTCACCAGATATCCCATTTTACATGCTCCCTAATCACACTGAATAAAAACGTGTTTTCTACCATTTCAGTACTGTTTAACTGCTTTGGTCACAAAGCACTTCATTTCTCCCTCCCTGACATGGAGGAAACAGTAATGGTACTAGTGAATATGAAGTCTGTTCTGAGGGGGTTTCATTGCACCTACAAAGCTTTTCTTGTGCACACAAAAAGCTTTGAAACTACATCTCTATTAATAATGTGTATCTGAATTTGCTCAATTTGAGCTTGTAGATGTTAGATGTGTTTGGGTAATCTGATTCTGTGAAATGTACATGTTGTTGATCTGCTTATGAAGTGTAGGTTGTGCAGATGTTTTGAAATTTCATTTGATAATTAAAAAACAAATTGGTAAACTCTCCTTGTGTCTAAACTTCAACTCAGTACTGTAGTTAGAATCTAATATGTTTTTGAGTAATTAAAACATGTTGGATTGAAGAAAAATTATCTGGACCAGAACGGATCTGCAGGCTTGTGCACCCAGAACCTTCTAGTTGGGAGGCAACTATATCATCATACAGCACTTGCTCATGAGCTTTTATTTACAAATCCCACACCTATTTTTTGACTGCGTGAATATGATGTGATGAAGTCACACAAGTGGTATTTCTATTAGCTACACTTCAATGTCAGAGGCAGGAGAGCCTCCTCTTGAAGCAAGACGGACGTTGGCGTCCTTACAATACGTCTGAAAACGTTGAGACAAAATGCCTACACCCTCTTTTAAAGTTGTTGAAATAGTTGTTTTTTTCCCCACCAGATGTGTTATATATCTGCTACTAATATAATCAATATTATTATGAATACTTGCAACTCCTCACCAAAACATATAGCCAAATTATGTTAATGCTGACATCACTTTTGCCATCCAGTATTTCCAAGATCTACTGTAATCAGTTCTAGCAGCTGTGTTCAGATTTTCTATCCATCTCTTTTTCGTCCTTTTTATCTGAATACTGGTGTGAGTTCAAATAAGTGAAAGCGGTATTGCACTTCAGAGTCTAAACTCTGACAACCCTTTTTCTAATCAGTCTCTATTTATTACTAGAGCTTTATTACTGTTTATGGATTATTTAGTATCTTAAGTACATGCTTCTAAACTATTGGTATAGAAAAGACTGACCAAGAACCAGTAAGAAATATATTTTGACAGTAGAAAAAAAGAAATATCAACTCAGGATATGAATCGGAAATTTGTTTTACTTCAAATGTACACACTACATAGAAGAAAGAAATCATGAAAGAAAACTTCACAGATCTGGGATTTGTGTGGATAAAGTTAGGACAAAAAAAATCTGAAATAAAGAAGGACTTGATCACAACAAAATCTCAAATCAATACCGAGATCAACACTGGTGGGAATTTGACCTGAGACTCATGTCCAGTTTCACCCAATCAAACATTTGCAGTTGTTTTGGTGATAAAATTGCAAACACATAGTTGTTTCTTTTATTAGTAAACGTTTAGTATTCATATCTTTGGTTTCATTTACTTTTTTACCAGAATTAATTGCATTATCTAAAAGGAAAGGAAGATACAAATGAGACCTAGAAGATCTTACAACACAATCATATTTTACTTCACATTCTAAGTAGTGTTCTGTTTTAAATAGATTGATTTGTTTTGTTTTTAGATCACAATTTCTTTACATATGCATTTCAGTCTAATGTCTTTTCTACCTTCTACTTTTTCTATTTTAAAAGTTCATACATTTTTCTTTTAGAAAACCAAATAAGCAGAAACATGTTTTGTCAAACCACATTTCCCCCTTTGCATTCTTATGGAATATAAAGCAGATTGCGTATGAACCCTGTTGGTCTTACAGGTTCTAAACGTCTCGGTTCTTCTGCTTAGAGGAATGATTTTAGAACATCAAGTACAAACATTGTCTCCTAAAACATAGGTGGTCCTATTACATATTGTTATTGGTATTTAACTAAATGGCAAGATGAGACACAAAGGAAAATATTTAAAGAGTAAAAATAAAAAAAGCCTAAGCTGATCTGTTTAAAATTGTTTCAAACAAGCAACAAGATATTAGTTTGTGTCTGTATGTCTCATATGATGGTTCATTTGATGAACTGGAAAAAATAAACAATTTAAGCTAAATCTAATTTAATTATATTTTAAATGTAAATAGGCACATTGAGGAGTATTTTAAAATATAGCAAAACTC
Organism: Brachyrhaphis roseni; assembly: GCA_903066815.1. NCBI lineage: Eukaryota > Metazoa > Chordata > Actinopteri > Cyprinodontiformes > Poeciliidae > Brachyrhaphis > Brachyrhaphis roseni. The sequence goes on from CAEFZY010012167.1 coordinate 22,829, forward strand.
ATCCTATGCTGATCAGAAGTGTACCACAGCAAAGATGAGCAGATTATTTCTTCTTTGTAGTCTTCAGTATTTCCACTGGTAAGTATAATAGATTAACATCAACTGAACACTTTGAAATGTAATTAATCTATCATGCCAGCAGAGGGAACCAGCACACAGGTTCAGTCTACAGGAGAAATGCTGGAGCTTCAGCAGGCTGAAGTGAAGGCAGCCAATTTGGGACCCTTTTTAAGTTGATTAACTCCCTTGAATCTTTTCCAAAGGGTCTATATTTAGGGCTGTCCTTTAGTCTTTGATAGCTCTATATATAGCTGGATTAGTGAGTCCAGCTGTCTGACTGTCCAAAGTCTGATCAGTCTACATGACAGGGGCTACAGCTGGTCTGACTCGTCCGTAGGACTGGGACCCGTCTGCGAGTCCGGGGCAAGCATCCTGGGAGGTGGGGATGCAGAGTCAGGCGATGTGCGATGGCTCAGACCATCCTGCAGATTGTTGTACTGAGGAAGATTTCCCTCTGAAGAAAGTTCGCTGTCTTTGACGTAAGGTGGAGGGGGAAGATCAAACCAAGGAGGCCGACTAGGGAAAAACAAAGCACATTGAGACTTTACAGAGCAATTACATAGAGTGCCTTGTAAATGTTTTCACATGGCATCAACTTTTTTATATTGTCTCACATTATAACCTCAAACTTCAATTAAGTTGTACATAACAAATAAAAAGTACCATATACATGGGAAGTGAAAGAAAAATGACACATGGTTTTCAAAATCTATTTCAATTGTCTAAATGAAAAAAGTTACCTCCCTTTACTCTGATACCTGTAAACAACATCTAATCAAACTGAACAGTGAATGTTAATCAGAAAATGAGTCAATGTCCATTGTGCCTCTGGACTCAGAGTTATGAAGTGATTGTTGAAAATAGCTGTAAGAATTCTTGTTTGCATTTTGCTACATACAAGGTCACATCATATATAAGAAGGTTGTGTGGTCAATTGAGAGCATATTTTGTGTCTGTACAAATACACACACTATCTGTTTTTATTTTCATATATTTTTAAAATAACTACATTGTTTAATTTTTTTGTGAAGGATTTTGAGAATCTTCCTCATCCTTTGATCCACTTTACAATTATACAATACTTTGTGTTAGTCGGTAAACAAAATTCCAATAAATTTGTGTGTGTGTGTGTATATATATATATATATATATATATATATATATATATATATTTCTGTTTATATATATATAAACAGAAAGTAGAAATAATAAAAGAAAAGTTAAATAAGTAAAAAAAAACATGTCAGGAAAATATTTTAGGAAACCTTAATCTTGTAAAACTTTTTCTTATTGCTCAAATATCAGCCCTGAAATAAACAGGCTTTATTAGTCTGTTTATTCGAGGGGTAGGCAGGAAAGATTCAGACACTGAGGCTGAGGAAACAGGAAGATGAACCATGGAGATGAAGAGCTGGGGGGAACAGAGACAGGCTATATAAGTCTGTTTATTTGGCTTATGCAGTCGCTTAAACTACATAATAGGCTAGTTGTTGTACTTTACAACAGGCAAGTTATCTGTTGTATTTTACTAAAGCAGATTTTAAAATGCTAAATGCTATGAACGTTCATTTACCTGACACCCAGAAGTGATTCAGAGTATGAGGGAGGTGAGTCTAAGGACACTGAGGAGGGATACATGGCCCCGGACAGCAGATGCAGAGCTTGAGGAGTTGCAGTGTACTGGCCAGCAGCATTGCTGGGGCCGGGGCTGAGACCCAGACCTCTGGCATTAGCGTGACCCCGGTCCAGGATGACAAGTCGGGACAGCAGGAGGGGCTGGTGGTGATGAGTGCTCCCCCTTACACTCCTGGGCAACAGGACGCTCCGTTTCCTCTGGTGATGAAGCACCAAGGCCAACAGGGCCACCACCAGGACGAAGATGATGGCACTGCCGATGACACCGTATGTGATGCTGGGGTAATAGCGCAAACTATGGTCCAGTGTCACAAAGCCAGGAGCTTCTGTGTGAAAGAAAAAGGAGAAAAGAAAACAGATGATAGGGTGTGTTACTTTATATAAACAGGGGTGCTGGGGGGTAAGAAGGAAGGATTTAGACACAGAGGCTGAGGAAACAGGAAGATGAGCCATGGAGATGAAGAGCCGGGGGGAACAGAGACAGGAGCGAAGGAGACAGCCGTGAACACAAAGGAGTAAATTGCTTTCACAATCATTTTGGAATATATTCCGTGTGATTCAATAACAAAAGCCCCTCTTGGAGATGAGAGGTGAGGCCCAATGAGCTCTATGAGACATAAAGGACCAGTCATGGATCACTGCTGAGACTTGTTGAAGGCTAATATGAAGGAACCAGAACAGAGACAGAAAGTTAATGAGTCTTTGTGAGGACAAAACCACCCCTAGCTCTCCGATATCAAATGATGCTTGCTCCGCATCAACGATGAGAGAAGGCCTGCAGAACACCAGCAGCTGTCACACATCACCATGTTTGTCACAGTCATATAAGGACTCTGAAAAACACTTGGAAGTGCAGGGAACTTATTGGCCACAATGAAAGCTTGGGCTAGGAGGAACAAACTCAGAGCGAGCCAAACTACTAGCTTAAAGGAGGAGAGGGACGACTATAAAGCCAGAGAGCACTGCAGCTTATTATCCTGGATAGGATGAGGGAATAGCACTTAAACATTTCCACTGACTGATATTACAGCGAGAGAATTTCAATCAGGCACTTGGAATGGGGCTCGTGTAAATGGTGTTTCAGCTTATCAGCCGACAGCACCGTTGTATTAAGCAGAGAAGAAGCGCGAAGGGAAGGAATCTTATTTATTACAGAGCTGCAGAAAGCATGTGTTAATGAGGAACGAGCTACATAAAAGTATTTTACAGTTGCCGTTTCACTTCAAATTAAACTTCTGCCTTAGGGGACTGCGAACATCAAACGTCTGTACGTCACATAAAAAAAGCTTAAAAACACTCAAAGGGAGGCTTTCTAAGCTTCGTCTCCCAGGCTTTGTGGTGCTACTTAAAAGTTCATGTGCATTGCCCGAAACGTAAACCAGTCTCTGTCTACCAGCCATCAAGCAGGCAGTTGAGGATATTACCCAAAATGCGTGCCAGGAAATGACCATTACAGAAAATCTCAAGTTTAAATCAGTGGTCTGAAAAACACTTCCTTCTGGAGGGATTTGATAGCAAGAAATTGCAAGAAGGAAGCCATCTTGTAGCTTTTTGAATCATCCCAGGCATGGATACACTTATAGGCTTATAAATAAAATGGTGTTTGAACCAGTTCCACGTTTAAAGAGCAGTGAGAACAGGGAAAACAAAATTAAGAAGACCAATGTGACTCATTCTGATCCACTTTGTGGCTTTGAAGGCTTTTGAAGGTAGTATACTGTTTGTTTACGCACTGGGGCTCAAATCATGCACATGGAGTTTCCAAAAGACCTGGAATGTAATGCAAATATATACAAAACCAAGCTGCTATTCGCTTTATGCATTTCATTCCACATGGGCAACTGAAGACACCGATGATTTATGGAAATGGACATGTATAATCAATTTTTTTTCTTACCCAATCTTTAATTTTCCAAAGCAAATTGTTGGCACCAAGGTAAAATGAGCTGAAAGTTTTAAAAATAAAATACATAAAGCTTATGTTAGTGTTCATCGATAAAACGTAATCTAGAAGCAGATCATTTTAAGTAAACCACACTGAGGTCAAATATTGTTAAGCAATTAAATCAGCTTTTAATAATTTTATATTTTACTGTTACAACTAGTGAAAGTGTTTCACATTTTTAAGCGGTTCTTCCATTTGATTGAGCAAACTAGCCTCGTCACTTTAGGAGAAATACCCCAAATGATTGAGTTCCTCTCACTGATTTATATATATCTCTCACTTTGCTGTATAAGAGAGCTGATTGGCTAAGACTCCACCTTTCTGAGCTGGGCAACAGCATCTTCCTGTACTGAAATTGCAATCATTTTATTATGTTAGTGTTATTTTGGTTTGTTAATCATTACAAAATACGTATTAGTTTTACTGGTAATAAATAAAGCTGCTTCTTAATATTAGTTACTAATTTTTGCTGATTAAATAAAATCTAATCGTGGGACATACACAGATATATTTCTTACACTGACATGTAATAAAGGTTGCTAAATGGAAAAGTAGAAAATAAAGGTCAGATTTTTGTCATTTCAATAGATCATGAGTGATTTGTTTGTGAAAATGTACAAATGCTATTAAACTGTCACTAAAAGCATGATGCAATTGCTAAGATCTGTCTTGAAAGAAATACTCTATTTCAATTAGACATTTCTTTTACCTTGATAAATAAAGGCTATGCATGTTACGCTATTTTTTTCCGAGAGTACAATGTGGAAAAACAAGCACGCTTACGAATGATAAATTTTGAGTCTCTGTGATTTTCTTTCCTTTTAGACACCACAGTGCTTATTTCCTCTGTCTATCTGACCTTGGGGGCCTCAGGGAGCTTCTTCAGTGTGTGAGTAACTGTGTTCGCACACATTGTTGAATACCTACCAACAACTATCCTGGCATACAGCCTTTGTAATGTACAACTGTAGTCAGGGGGCCCATGCCTTAATTAAATTTAATCTAATTCAGATGCTCCACCCGCATGCTGTCCCAACCAAAGGAAGAAAAAACAGCCAATAAAACAAGGCCCACAGGTCCCTCCCTTGTGATTTAAAATTGGTCGGTCCTTCACGCTACCAATTAATCACACGCCGAACTCTCAGCAGAGAAAGGCCAAAACAAAGAGGAATTATTCACATAATTACCTAGCAGATGAAAAAAAAAAAACACAAAACAAAAAGCTAAAATAAAGAGATCCCACCACAGCCAACCTATGCTGCTTTCAAGATTCAGCGAAGTCCTCTGGGAGCAAAAAGAAACGCACACAAAGGAATCTCATAATGCTGTAATGCGAACAATGGGAGCATCTTCGAAAAGATTTGTGATGGAGCCCTGAAAGCCTGCCGCAAATGACACACTGACTGAAAAGACAGGCGGCAAAAGAAAAAAGGGTGGAGACAGGCGCAGGCCCCGTTTTACTGTCAGAGTAGAGGGGTGGGGGTCCCAGGAGTCTCTGGCCCCCTGCTATGTCTGTGATTTAGTTTTGGAATCTGTCTTTTACCATGTTAGTTCTAGCAACAGAAAAAAAAAAGCTGCAAGGACTTTATGCAAAAGAAAAGGTGAGGGATTTTAAAAACAGCAACAGTGTCTCTAATTAGATGGCGGGAGGGGGGTAGAGAGAAAAACATTTTGTTTTTCAAAATATGCGCTGCTAAAAAACTTCATGTATTTTCCTTTCTCCAGATTTGTACTATTCTTTTGTAAATTTTTTGCTGAAAATCTCTTGTATCTACGTGTTTGTGACCTTGTTCTTTAATCGTACCTGTTTTTGTCTTTCTTTTGCCTGAAACAGTGGACCTTCAGCCTTTATGGTTTGAACATGTTTCACTTTTTTTCTCTCTCTCTCTGCACCAATCACAATCTTTAACCCTGAACTTATAGTTTATATACTTGCTCAAAGTTTTTGTTTCAGTATATTTGGATTTTGTTTGTTCCTTATACCTACAATATTTTGGATGTCCTGTTCAAACTTTTTGCCTTGAACTCTAAGCTTAAATTACACCAAATCCCTAGCCAGGACCGTTCAGGAATGTGTTTAAAGCTCACATTCAAACTTGGTATTTAACAATTCGAATTGTAAGCCCTTGCTGTCGGGTACTTCCAAATTGAATTACAGTAATGAATGACTTCACACATCAAAGTCTCTGAAGGCTGAACTGATCAAAGATGCTGAGAACAGGGCACATGAAAGAATATGAGCAGGGCAAAAAAAAAAAAAATGCACATAACTCGAGTGCAATATTCTTCTTATGTATGTTAATATTCCATCACTTTTGATGATCAGTAGTTGCTACAATGAAATACTATACAAGAATTTCTGGATTTTATTAGCAAGATTTACATGCAAAATCCTTTTAAAATTCTGCTAAAACCCCAAAGGAAAGAAAGCTGACATGATTATGTAAATGCTTAACATTATATTTTAAATCTTTCTTTTCCTTATATACTTATGCTTTGTAGATTTTAGGAACTGTTTTTAGTTCAACATCCAGCTTTGGCATTTAGCTCCTAAAAATACTATGAACATCCATTTAGTTAGTTTTAAACAATCTGCAAGGATAGTGTTGACCAGTCAAGGATAAACACATTCCTCATTCTCTTAACACAAACTCTGTGCTGCAACATAAAAACAAATATTTTACAAAGCCCAGCTGTTTGGACAAAGTAAGCCTCCATGTTGACCTTTTTCCAGCTGAAAGTATATAAAATCCACAAAGTACTTCTGATAGAAGCAAATGATAACTACTTAGTCATGAAGCAGAAAACTTTACATAGATTTTTGTTGGAATACATACCTGAAAGTAACAGGTAAAATAGGAAAAACTAGTAGATAAGAAGTTTGAACTAGTGATGTCCTGATCCGATCAATAGTATTGTGTTTTAGTTGATCAGTATCAGAGTCCATGGCAAAACTCAGACTTCTGCTTGTTGGTGTGCAGTTGGCACTTCACTACAAACTCAGTGCTTTCAATTACATTGCTCATACATTTATATTGCAGGTTGTACCTGTTATTTTGTTAAACTAACAAATCTGAAATTTTGTGCTCTTTAAAATGAGGTTAAGAGTCACGGAAAGTCTGTGTTTACAACTCCACCTTCCTGTCCGAGTGTTTTTAAAACACTGACCTGCTCTGCACGTCTTTCCCAGACAGCTGTGTGTGTGGGAGAGAACAGATAAAAGAACATAACAAAAATGTACAATCTGCAAAACAAAATGTTAAGCTTCTGATACAGGGCACCGTCACATGATTTACTGGAATTCTAATGTTGTTAATAATGATGTTATCGCCACCTGCTGGTACTGCAAATGTTTAACAAGTTTTATTAAAAACATTATTCTTAAAAAAATAGAGCCCTAGAGGTAATGCTAAACTAAGATTTGAAGAATTTATATTGTACATTGCTTTGTTTTTGACTCATTAGGAATAAACATTAGCAGGTGCCTAATCTTAATGGACTTGCTATGAGGGAAAATCCTAGTTTAAGCATAAATGTGCCAGCTAGTCATTTCGTGTAATTGGGGCAGCACAGATGCACTTAGGTTCCTTATTAACAACCTCACGCTGCAGTTCTCCCTGAGACACCGCCACCTCTCCCACTGCAACCATACTGTATTCATAAACTCCCAAACCTTTCATTTGTGGGGGCTTGTGGGAGAGGTGCAGCCTTTCAAACAGGCCACTTTAATTACATCAGAGTGCCATCTCCCCACATCCCTTGTCTATCCTCTTTCGCCTCCACTCCTCGGCTCCCAGTGCATTTTCTCCCCCTCTTGTTTCTCCTCTGTTGTTTCCCGCACCCTCTTCTCAGCTCTATCGCTCTCTTCTCTCCGATTCACTCTGTTTCACAGCATTCACCTCTCCACTTTGTTCAGTTGTCCTGGAGATGACATGCACCTTGTCGTTTTAAAACATAACAAATATATGGATGGGGAATTAACTATCTGTGATCAGAAATAGTCTTTCCAGGAATTTATGGATTTTGTCTTTTGCCTTGTGATTTCACCAATACAATGCCTTGTAAGTAGACGTGTACCAATTGCTGTTTGTGGCTGATCGCCGATCTTTAAAACGCCTGATTTTGGCCAAAACCATTATTATTATTTTTTTTTTATCTGAAATGTCTCTAAATATAGTAAGAAAGTTGCTGAGTTGAGTGACAATTGTAACTGCAAACATGCAGACATAATCTGGTTTGAGAAATGCAATTAGCAAATTGCAACAGGAAAACTTTTTTGGAGAAGTTTTACATATATTTTGTACATTGCCTGTGATTGGTGCTGGTGGGGACAGAGCTTTCAGTAAAACTGAAAAAACGAATCTGAGGTCCACTATGTCTGAAGACAGGCTTTACAGTCTTGCCATATGGTCCATTGAAAGCCAGTTGGCTAGACTTCGAGGACATGATCAATCACTTTATTAGACGGCGCTGGGCTCTTGGTGAGTCAGGCTGAGCAGGCGCCAGGTAGCTGTCAAATGGCATATTTGAAGAAAACATTTGTGTTTACAGTGGTTGTTTGGTCTTATCTTGTTAAAAAAAAATGTGCTGCTTTCACTACTTTTAGATGATGATGTTAGCTTACTTTAATTTAGCTTGATTGTAAAATTAAGCTTGCTACAGTTTTATCAACGTTATACAGTTATAAATCCGTATATGTAGGGTCTTTATCTTATCTTTCAAAAATGTTTAAAAAACATTTTGTTTTCAATTTCTTCAATAAAAAACATAGACTGAAAAGACCCTTAGAAACATTTTTAATGTCTGCTTTTAATGATGCTTCAAATAATGAATCGCAAATTGTTGCATGTTAGAGTTTAGATTTAAAACCCCGGGCTGACCCGATCCCAACTCGAAGCTGGAGCCGGGTTGCGGCGTCAAAACAGAGACCAGGAGGAAAAAATTCACACATGAATAGTGCCAGTTGAAATATCTTACACGCAGCTTCCTGAAACTTAACTTCACAGTTTCTGCTCCAAAAACCTGCTACAAGAGGCTGAGTAATACAGACCCCCACTGTGTGCTTTGCTCAGTAACAGGAACACACTCGTTTCTGCATGAACGTCTGTGTGCCAGCCTTCCCAGGCCCTACAGATGCTTCTTTTTCTTTAAAAGGGGAAATGAAAGTAACCATCTGAGTCTTTGTAATGACTCAGACATTTTCCTAAAACCCCAGCAGTTCCTTTGCCTGGCATGCAGATTAATACTGAAGACTGAGAATGGCCATGAGGGATCACTGCTTTTTGTATACATAAACACCCACTTTTATAATGATAAAGGGAATATGAGTAAAATTAGAATAAAATACAGTTGAAAGAAGCCGATTGAGGATGCATTCATAAATATCCAACAACACCGATTTGTTTGTGTGGCTGCATGTTAAAATCCTCCACTCTCTTTTAAAAAAACATCCTCGAAAGGCCAAAGGGAGTTACATTATAATCTAAAACAGCCCACAGCAATAAGACGGAAAGCTTTCATATCAAAATCACCAAAAATATGCACTAGCAGGAGTTTTAGGAAAGCAGAAATCTGCTGGGAGAGGCCACACACAAGATCAGAGCACAACCTACTTCCACTGAAGCAAAGCTAAGGCCTTTGCAGACGCACAATGGGCGATTGAGCATGCAGTGATTAATACAAGAAAGAAGCTTTCTTTTGTCTGTTGTTAATCAAATGATGATGCAGATGAACAGCAGACTAGCCATTGGGTTGCTGAGATACAAGATCCTTTATGTTGTTGGAACAAGCTCCTTTGTCTCGTTTGGCTACCTGCCATAGAAAATGCTAATCAACTGCTGTCAGATTAGGCCCATCTGAAGGTGAACAGGCAAAATAAGATGAAAAGAAAATGGGCTGAAAGAAAGAGCTATCATTTGATAAATGCCACACTTAACACACTTCTGAATAGAAAAAAGGAGAGATTTGTTTTCAGCCATCAGAGGAAAAAAATAGGGGGCTGAAAAGGTGCAGTGTACAATTCACATATTCACAAAATCCATGCTTTAAAGGAGCCCAGAGTAGATGGGTTGGTGGTGGATAGTTTCCTTTGAATTTTTTGTCAAATTTCCATAGTTTTCCAGACTCTGATTTCCGGAGCTCCCTATTCTTTTTATAACCACATTTTTTTTGTTCTTTTTGGTAATATTCAGTTTACAGGACAGGGAAAAGGGTAGAAAGAGAAAACATGGAGCAAAGGGCTCACGTCAGATGGATGGATGGATTAATGGATATGTACTGGTAGTGCGATTAAAGTCTGGAAATGCAATTGTTTTTCAGAATCTATTTTCATTTTCTATACTTATCCACAGCCGGAAAAGTATCAAATCTCACACATTCAACTTTGGCAGTCCAGGTTTTGCTATTTTTGTTGGCATATAGCTTGGTGCTGGAGATGGTCATTTCCTATCTGATGATAAATGCAGATGAGAAGCAGTCGACTAATTTTAGATCTGGAATCTTTAAAGATGTAGCTCTTTGTCGGGATAAGGGAAGAGAGAAAGCCACTAGGGGGCAGGAATCTCATATTTTTATCCTAAGAATTTGGTAGACACTAAAGTGAGCTTAGGGTGTGCAGTAGGTGGAAGAGTGTGAGAACGGCAAGATTCTATATGATGTGAAAAATACCCACAAAAAGATCCACATGATTTCAGGATAGTTTATGTACGTCACATTTAAGATACTGTACATCCATGGTCATGCATAAATATTCATTCATAAAGATGATTAGAAAGGAAGTCTCAAAAATACACTCACACACACACATTGTCATTCACAGACAGGCCATTTTTAGATCGTCACATGGCTAAAAACAGCAGAACAAATAGTCTTTCATCATGAACCAAATTGAGCTCAGTTCAACCATTCCATGTTGTGAAAGCTGATTAAAAAAACAGGGTGGAAACCACTAAAAGAAACTTGGGGTGCAGTAATGACTTTGCTCTCTTCTGACTCCAGCAACAATATAGTTTTGAGGTTGAGAGGATGAAAAACAAACTCTTAAAGCGATCCAATAAACATAAAAAGGACAATAAAACTGAAACTGTTCTGTCTTCTCCTGTGTGTCTGACCCAGTAAACACCTTAATTTAAAACTGAATATCATGCTGCATAACTCTGACCAGTTGTATCTTCAAAATCTTTGTTTTTTTTTGGCTATCTAATAAAATAAATTATTCTGCAATCCGGGCAGTCTTTAAAAGTAGCTTATTAATTCATTTGCATTATGACAACAATGTGTAAGTGCAGCTTATTACATTATCCATCTAGATAAGACATCTAGATTAAAGTCCATAACTATTTACATAAACCCCTCACCTTCATATAGTTCACAGATTTGGACCAATCAGCTCAAGATGTATGGTGTTTTCTTGTGTTGTAGTATCGCACAGATGAAACATCTCCACTCAGGCAGAGCTGATAAATGGCTACAGATATAGGAGTTATCACCAAGAAAATGGGAAATACTAAAGTATATCTCATTTAGGAGATACTGGAAATTTCTTTTATCTTGTATGACCTTAAGACCAATCACATCTTTCGAGGATAGATATTGGATTTTTTATAAGGTAGATGATGGGTACAAGGTTTTCTCAGGCCAAGTCCCAGAATTAAATTTCTTTGCATAAACGCCCTCATGCATACATTGAGCCAAAAATAAAAATCATATTTTTAGTAGTTTCTTAATAAAAATCCTATTTTTATTTTAGATTTAATAGGAATAGCTTGTTCATTCTCATAATATGATTACTTGGTTGTAAAACTACCCTGAAATGTTTGAAAGCCCTGCTCTCCTAAGATCTTAGGTGCATGCAGTCTTTACTCAAGTGACTAATCACCCTTACCATCTTCTGGTATGCATTAGAGGGTTTTTTGCCCACCTTTCTGCCAACAAACTTCTCTTTCCTGGAACATAAAACGCTGATTGAGTGAAAGCCGCCCTGCCAAAGCACAGTTCAAAGCAAAAGGCTCTAACCGCAGCACTTTTCCAGATTCTCTTTGGCAGCCCACAATTAATATATTTATACTCAGTGCTGTCACCCAGCTCCTTCACTTTTGGCCTATCCTATACTAAATGTTGACTTCACGTGTTTATTTTCTCATTAGCTGGAGTTGAAGAAGGTTTTAATACACAAGAAGACTGTACATTATTTTCTATGACCTTGTTTACGTTTTAGTAGTTTCTTAAGAGAGCATAGATGCTCATGTTTTAATATATCTTCCTTTATATTGAGCAGCATACGATTTTTGCGCAGAAGTGGTTATTTAGGGGAAGGAAGAGGTTAATGCTTTATTGGTCTCTATTTGCTGTCCTGTAATAGCTTATTTGCTCTATTGGCTACCACTGTAGGATCTCATCATAACACTCAACGTTATTACTGAGGGAAAAGTGGAAGAGAAGTCGATTAGTTAAAGGAATACTCTAGGGAAACAACTGAGTGACTCTATTGAGTTAAAAACTCAGCAATAAAACCAAAAGAAATATAAAAAAATAAAAAAAAACTAAAGTAAAAACTAAACTTTAATAAATCAGGGCAAAATCGGTAGAGACTGGCAAAAGACGAAAGAAAGAAATACAATACTGAAAAAGCTCTGTAAATGCTATACTCTGGACAAAGAGTTCCCACTAAAGTGAATCATTCCTGAGGGAGATGTTCTAGTTTACAAGTCAGCACTACATAGATAACAGAAAAAAAAAACAAAAAAAAAAACATATGAAGACTGAACACAGGCAAAACTGTAGAACCAGATGTTGGTGTAGTGAAAATACTCTAATGAGCTTATTGATGTGGTCATTGACTTTTTAACCACAGGACAATGTTCACACCTGCACTATGACAGCTGCCACTAGACAACAGTGTTTTTGCACCTGTGGAATAAAAACTCTCACCAAGAAATGTTCCTCCTAATTTTAGCTCTATTGTTATGATTTGAACAGAAATGTGTGAGGGACTTTTAATGAAGACCTGCTCCTCAAATGCAAGAAAGTTGCCCTAGGAGGATACTGAAATTTTAATTTCTTGGAAGCAGAAGTCATAGTTTTTGGTTCCAAGAAATTATAGTAGCTTGCACAAATATTAATACCATGGGCTTTTGCAACATATAGATATGCATGGGTTAAGATGTATCCTTGTTCCAGAAGATTGGTCCCATCCCATCCCCACAGCTTCATACTGCCTTCACTTCACTAAATACCATGCCGGATCGTGGTATTACATATTCAGTGGTATTAGAATAAATTAGACTGAATAAAATGCCTACTAATTTGCAAAATTTTATTTGTACTTTTAATTTTTGGAAAATTGTCCTTCCTCTTTACAAATATTTACTGTAGGTCTGTTATTTACAAACTTTTGCAAAATACACAGAAGATTGTGACTGAAAGTGCAAAAAGGTTCAAGAAGTATTACTACTTTTGTCAGGCACTGCAATGGCATAAAGAACCGACAATGTGATCATTGATTGTTACATTGTACAAGAAAGTCCAAAAACTGGAGCTAGGAGGTTTATTTTTTAATTATTTAGTTCAAAGTTTAGAACATTTCTGTTGCAACTGAAAAGGCAAGATGTGAAAAGAACAATTAAATCTGTGTAAATACAAGAACTCAAATGCACTTTATGTTGCTTTTTCATAAGGGAATGTGTAGAGAAGTGAGAAATGACACAGAGGGGAGGCTGATGTAATTAAGTGGAGAAAGGCTTTGAGATGTGAACAGAATAAAACGCTTGGGAAGCTGGTTTAAAAAGGCAAAACATTTCCACTTCTGTTTCTTTCTCACAAAATCCAACAAAGTAAAAAAAAAAAAAAAAAACAACTAAGAATGTGACACTCAGTGTTCCTGTGGTAACATGTTAGATCCTTCATCTGAATCACACATGAGGGAATTTTCTCTCCATTTTTTTATTTTTATTTTTGGAAACCTTTTAGTAGAGCAGTGTGAATGTAAAAAGGCTTTGCTATGTTTTGTCTGGTATAAAAGGAAGAATGGGGAGGGTGAGAGGTTGCACGGAATTGTTGAGGGCTTTTGAATATAAGCCTGTCCCACTAAACCTCAGGGGTAAAATCTCCATGGCAACTGTTCTTTGGCACCAAAAGGTGAGCTAAGAATGAGCGGAAGGGCATTGGGTAGCCTGAATGTGGACACAAACAGAACTCAACAACAGAAGGCAAGGACATAAAGTCCTGATGTGGTGCAGATGAATGTTAAGGCTACAAATATTCCTGTTTGGAGGCATTGTGAATTGTGCAGCAATGTTTACTCAGGAGTTTTAATCTAGGGCTGGTAAATGGAAGAACGACCACTATAAATTGCCACCTGCAGGCTTCACTGACAGAACAGCCTGCAGGAAGGACATATAGATGTAGAGAACCTGTCTGTCATACTTGTTGACAACAATCTGATTAATAAGTTCCCTTAAGACAAAGAATGTTAACAAGGGCTGGGAAAATGAATTAGGGCAATAGTTTTTAACACTGTAGTCATGCAAATGTGCCAGTAAAATCCTCTTGTGATTGAATGCTTATATGAGGGGAAATCTAGCATGTTCAGTCCATTAATTTTACTAAGCTTCCAAAAAAATATATAGCTTTACAAAGTAAGGGAACCCATTTTCAAGGTTTTAATTAAAATATACCAACAATTGGGGTTACTTTTTGATTAATATTAAAGTTGCAATATGTAACTTTTATAAACAAAGTGTTATTTATTTATTTTTTTACATATTTGTTAAAACTGTCACGATAATCTGTGTAAAAGACTGAGCTCCTCTGCCTTCCCCCTGGGTTAGGGTTACTCAAAAAGGCACCTCTCCCTGACAGAATCCACCAATCAGAGCGAAGAGGAAGGTCTTAGCACTGTCAATCACCCTTGTGCATGTGCTGCTCACACACCCTTTGACCCCCTTGCTATAAGCTTCGCTAGAGCTTCTTCCCAAATAGCAGAGCTTGCCATGAATGCTCAGGCTAGTTAGCATGGCTGCCAATGACAGCATATAAACAGTTTTCCTGTAAATGTAAGTTGTTTCTCCGCCATCAGCACATTGAGCATCGTGTACGCAAACATGATTGACAGTCCCAAGATCTTTCAATGGCATGATAATGTTGCCTTTTTGAAAGATTAAAGCTTACTAGACCTTAATACCTCAAACTGCAACATGGCTAATAATGCACAATTAGTTTATGGTGAAAAAGATGAAAAAAATAAAAATAAACAAAATAAAAGCTCTACCATCAGTTTCACTGTGGTTTTATCAGACTTTAGTCATAAAGATAAGGGAACAAAATTTGATACCAACCTGGAAAATAAGAGAAAATGTTGTTCTTATTGTATGGAAGGATGAGGTCATTCCACGGATATTTGAAGGGGAAAAAAAACTTCTTTGAAGTGCAAAACAAAGGAGAGACCTTTCATGACAAAAGCCCAATTACCAACAGTCAGGCACCAGCAGTGTGTTTGTTCTGTAGCAGGACAAATTTTCTAATAACTAGATATTACACAAGGCTTTACAGCATTCTACTGCTAGTGTCTCACATTTCTCACCCACATTGTGGCCAGGATTTTCCACTGGGTTTTTTCTCTATTCTCTTACTGACTGCTTTAACAGATTTTTTTTTTTTTTACTATCCATATAAGACTCACTGCCAGCCAAAAATGATTTGCTCAGCTCTTAGAAGCAGAATCATCTTTATCATCAACTGTCTCAGATAAAATGATTTTCAGCTTGATCAGTGTGCTCAAAATGGTTTTCATGTCCTCTATAGAGAGCTAAGCCATTGACTACAAATATGTTTCACTCCAATTCTTGCAACTGGGGAAATTTTCATGTACATTTTGGAAAGTTTTCCTTAGTCAAATTCATGCAATAATAGGACTCCAACCCTTGTTTTCTCACAAACACATTTTACTTGTCAGATAGATGTTGCAGATTTAAAAGAAAATGACAAAAGGTCAGGAGTTAGTTGATTTGCTATTTGCAGGCAGTTTCCAGGCATTTGGAGAGGTAAGCAATGGAAAATGAGCTGTCAGTAATAGAGAGACTCAATAGAAGTGAAAAGACAAACATGAGACAGAAAACATTGGAGACACTAAGATCTGTTCCTGAAAATAAGACAAATTTGGTTAAATTTTGGCAACTCTGTAACAAATCCCTGTCTAAATGGGGGATTGAACATGCTCCAGAGAGTTCTTTGAATTATTTTATAAAGGTTAGAAATATGAGTATATTGACAATGTGTCCTAATTAATACCAAAAAGGACAATTTGAAAGAAAAGAAAAAAAAATCTGATACGTCAACTCAAAGTGCAGGTGTGTGGGGCTCACTATATTTCATAAAAAATAAAGAAAAATAAAATCAGCTGTTTCAAAGAGAAATTTCAAAATAATCAACCAATAAAAACTGAAACATCTCACAGGTATTATTTTGCCTGGGAAAAAGAAAAAAGCGTCTGAAATACATACATTTTTATCTATTTCATGTTGAAAGACAGATCCCTCAATAGATAAAACAAGAAAATCGTCCAATGAAAAGTCTGCAGTTATGCGCTCAAATACATTAGATCCCAAAAAAGAATAACTTTGTGGGCCAAGTGATTCACCAGACTTTGTCTTTTAGGAAAAAAAAAAAAGATAGGAAACATCTCACCGGGTCGGCGTTTCTAATCCCGGTGGTTTTCCTTCACCTGGAGTGACTCCGCCAAAGTCCCTCTAGGAAGAGGATCTGATCCTTGCCCCGTGGGCAATTAGTTTAACTTATTCTATTTTATTAATAAAATTATTTATTATAATTAATTGAGTTCTATTGCATGAACTGGTTCTTGTTAAAAGAGAAGTTGCAGAAAACCACGTGTATTGTCACAAGCAGCACAACAGTCATATTATGTGTCAATCGCATAATATGAATGTGGCTTATAAATGCAAAAGCAAAATTTATTTTGAAAATACTAGGATGTAGACAAAGCGGGAGACAAAACAAAAGTTGACATGAAGGCCCACGGGCTAAACTGAATCATGAAATACTCAGTTTTGCCTTTCAGCTAAGCTTTCTACGAATGTGTTGTGGTGCAGTACATGTTTAAACACTGTAAAGAATGTCATACCTCCCAAAAAAAAAGTAAAATATTAGTCAATTAATATAAAATTGCATAAATATGGCTTTGACGTGTCAAAATGTCATCATGCATGGTACAGCAGTGTTCAACTCTGACGGGTGCTGCCCCCATGTTCACACTCCGCAGTGATCAAACCACTGGATGGTTATTGCAACTTGTTTTAAGTGGAGCGAGTCCCCTGTGCAAATGCCACTTTTATTGATCACATAAGAGGCAGTTAAGCTGTCAATCCTCTCCTGGCTGCCACAGTACAATCTCATCTGTTCACTTTGTTCCAAGGAGCTCTTGTAGCTGACTGGATCAGGACCACTGTATCAACAAAGTAATGAACACAGCATAAAACACATCTTTGAAAGGCTTTCACAGGCCATGAATCAAAAAAACTGGATGCAGAACACTTGATCACACACCTCGCTGAGTCTGTAGCCGATATTAAACATTAGACAAACAGCAGAAATGGAGTTGCATTTTTCAGGGACTCTGAGACTGACCATTTAAAAGTCCCTTAAACGGGATCCAAAGGATCAGGATCAGGAAACTAATAGTTAAATTATAACAATCATCGCTGGGAAAAACTAACTTTACAAAAGTTAAGTTATGTCTTAGTGAGCTGTTCTGATCAGTTGCTAAGGTTGTTAATTTGGCTGGTGTTAAATTAGAAAACTCTGATGCCTTCAAGCTGTTGCAGATTGCAATGTTAATAGTAAAGAAACAAAACACAAATAAATGCAAAATACTAGATGATGTATTGGCTAAACTCTAAAATAAAATCAAACTACCTTTTACTTAAAAATGTTACATGCAGTACACCAGGTTTAAGTAAAGTTGGCATGAAGTAAGTATGTTTGGAAACTTTCGTATATATACCCATGATATGCATATTCAAAATATTACCAAATGTTTTAGACAAGATTAGTTTACTACATGTGGCAATAGAAACTGATAAACATCTGTTTTTATTAGTCATTTCATCATGCTGTTGTGTAAAACCTGCATAAAGTGAATACTATCCTGGTGCAAAACGAGTATTTTTTCAAATGCCACGTGTAGAACAAGTGATTATTACTCGGCTAATCCTGATACATGCATGTCATTGGAGGCCAGACATAAATACAGGCAGAGTGCTCAGGATTTAATTGAATTTTCAAACAAGACTTGGAAACCCCATAAATATACAATTTTTACGGTGTTGCTTGCTGATTTGAAATCTCCCCTTTCCCCCCCAAAAAAGGTCACCATCCACCTACTGCACTGGCTCAATTTATCCTGGAAGTCATGCTACATAAAATCTGAGCTCAGAGAGAAGGGGGGGGGGGGAGAGTACAGGGTGTCAAGCCAGGCCCTGGGTTTAAATAAAGTGGGATAAAATGTATTCAGTCACACCTATTCATACTGTTTGTACTGACTAAGTATTAGACATACACCAATACTAATACTGGCCAACAAGAACTACAGTGTGCAGGCCCACAGAGTGTAAGTCCTCAGTCGTGCTTTATTCTTCACTTTGTAAAGTAACAGAACAAGACACTTGGGCCCATTCCATCTTTTAATCCCTCATTTAACAATAGGCCTGGTCAGGCAAGTGGAGGTGTGAGGAGGCCCTGCGAGGTTTATCAAAGTCAAACAATGGAGCAACACAGTCCGTGACTGAAGGTTTGCAGTTCCCGCTCATATCTACGCTCAGCTAAAGAGGAATCAATGGCCTCTGCCCGAGTGATAAGAAGCAAGATGGTCAGTTGTACATCGTGAACCCATTCATTCCAAGTGAGACAGTTCAGCTTGAGGAGGCGTACAGAATGATGGACCCAAGGGGAGGCTGGTACTTGGAGGCCAGAGATAAGGAAGCATCTAGAGCATTCTCAAAGATAAGTCACTGACCTTTGAAGTGTGGGAACCAGTGTGGAGCCAAAATGTGTCAGGAAGTTAAGCATTCTGTGCAATTGGTACCAAGAATGAACATTGTGATACGTACAAAAAGTAACAATAATCTAAAACTAATTACCTGTTATTTGTTTTGCTTAATCTCATCTCCCAAGAGATTTGTCGTAATATCCAGTTATTTTCACATTTCATCTTAGTTTCCTTTTACATACCTGAACTTGTAAGCACATAATAAAAGATGTTATTTTAGGCCAAAAATACTGCATAGTGAAAAACTGCTCCACAACACTGTCACTCAACGTATTTCTCAATTGTGCTCTTTAGGACCCACTTTTAGACCCCATCAAATAACTGAATTACCTCCTCAGCCTGCTAATTATCTATAAATTAATATTAGGTGTGTTGAGGCAGAGAAACATCTCAAACATGCCGGTCAGAGGGAGCTGAGGACACGGGTTGTGGCAGACTGCATCAAAACATCCCTCCAAACGCTACTTTATTAAGAGAGTAAAGTAAATCCTGCATATCGCTGAAGAGAAATGCTTTACTAACACATCTTGTTAGGATTAAAGCAAAAATCAATTTTGCTTAATAACATAAAGTATATTAAATGACTGTAAACCCTGGGGCTTCTTGGATAAATTGAAGCCTGAAGTTCAGGGTAAATTTAACCTTTATAATTGGGAACAAGGATGTAAGGGTACCCATCTTCATTTGAAGTTGATAATCTCTTCTTAGAGGGGCTCCAGTGTTATGCAGCCATATGACTGGGTCAGGCAATCAGCGAGATGGCCTGAAAGTCTCCTCTTATCAACAAAGAAAAGACATACAGTTCTAATCTATCCTAAAATAAACTTGTATGATTTGTCAGACAGATATTATCACAACACAGGGAGAAAAGCCTGTTAGTTGGAACGGGTTGCACTGATGCTGACTGGGATAGAGTGTTGTGCTTTTATGACTGTATGACTTGCAAGCTTTTTGTGAGTCGCGTTGTCAACAGTGACGTGAGTGGGAACACTTTTTTCTTTTATGAGGCGCTGTGTTGAAGCTCTCATTAGCCCCCTGCCAGTGCTTTTCTTCCTCAGCAGAAAGCAGAAAGCCATTGAAAACCTTCCAGAAAGCCTTTTAATGGCAGGGATTTTAAGTAGAAATGGCAACAGAGTTCCACAATATGTCAGAAAAAAACATTCCCATTTTTCTATTTGTTGGAGAAAGATGAGTCCAATTTAAGTAAAAGCTCGACTTCTGCATGTATTAAGTATAGAAACTGACCCACAGGTCTAGTGTCTTGCATGCACAACTAAAGCATCAGTTATATTACCCTTTTCTGCTCTTTGGTCATTTTATTGCATAAATCTATCCATTAACCTTACTTTATACTAGCAACAAATGATGATAAATTCAGTTTTTAACACAAATTGGTAATATTTCAATATAGAGGGTGAATAACTTACAGAAAAGCATTTCACATGCTTTAGAAATGCATATTTATTGCTTAGAATTTATATGCAATTTCACATATCTGGCTACCTTTTTTAGTTGTCCAAGGTTTTGTAAATAAGAAAAAGGATATTTGTATTTTTGAGTCAATAATTAAACGTTTGATGAAAATGGTTTAATCACTCTGATGTTGTTGGAAAAGGGAATTAATCATATAGTACAAAAGGCAGTAGGTTACCAAGTTAGTTAAGCGTATCGACTGTTTTAGCTGACCTCAGCGATTTAAAACAACTCATGGTAAAAATGGTTGTAGCAGTGAGAGCCAACACTGTCTTAGTGGATTATTAACAGTAACACAATATACTGTTAAATTTTGGTGCATTTCTTTTAGGTAGATAAATATATTTTTTAAACACTCAAAACAAACAATCTTCCAAAAATGGAATAGCAATGTCATGACAAAAAATAACCCCTTTTGCCTGACAAAGTAGTGAAACTGAACTTTTGTCACCCTTCATCCGAATAGACATGCACTATAAAGAGATCGTACCAGAAGCAACCCACATTATTTCATAATTCTTAAAATGCTCTTAATTTCTTCACATTTATACCTATGTGAAATATTTCTTTAGATACAAAAAGATGAGTTAGCATGACAGCAGTTTTAGTTTTGTATCATAAAGAATTAAATTCTTAACATTATTCTAATGTTTAGGTTTCTGGAATGCAAGGTCACTTTGCTAAGAAAAAACAACACAATAAAAAAATACAACTTTGACATTGCTGCAGAGGATCTGTCATTAAGGGTGTGTATATTTTAACTGAGACTGAAGATTGTGGCTAGACTCATTAGCTTATTATGTATATTATGTATATTTTTTATTGCACTATTTCATGTAATTCCCACATTTTTAATGTCAAGGTTCCTTTGCTGTTCACTCATCTCCTTTCTCACTCTCTTTAAAGTATCAGAAGCTTTTTTGTATTTATTCAAATACAATGTCAGTACATCTCCTGTGAGCCGCTTCTTTACTGTAGTGTGTTAGATATGAAGGTTTCTGCACTTCTGTTAGTTTACAGATCAGACGTCTGGAAATAGAGGGCTTTATCTGTGATGTGCCGTGTTATGAGTTTTCTAGTTTCAGAGTAGACTTTGGGAATCTCAGTTCACATAAATGTGTCAATCTACAGAATTCAATAATCTTAAATATTGACTTAGGTGTATTAATATGTAGGAAGAAGACATATGTAGGCATATGACTTCTTCCTAACTCTTTCATACGGAAAGAGTACGTTAGCATGATGACTACCATGATTACCTGAATGATACAAAAACTTCTTGTCAAAAAAATATTTAAAGATTTACCTGAATCTATATTTCTGTGCACATAGATGGAAATATGATTTATGGACATGAATTCAGCAACTTACAGTTCCCTGCTTCCTTTGAAGTTTTGTGCTATTTTCGATTCCTTTTTTGAAACCCATTGAATGAATGTGTGTGTTTGTACTTTTCTCTCCAACTTTGCATCCCATTCATGTTGAAGTGATGAAAGAATAAGTCTCTGAGAAAAGAGCAGACACTGCTACACAAAAGGCATACCAAGACATGCAAACTCCATTATATAGTGGCAGACTGGACAGCATAATAGTACCCTACAAACACTGAGAGCTACACAAAGTTTTAATTTAAACAGGTAGCATTTATGTGTTGATTATTGCTGCTACAAATCACATGTACAGCGAGTTGCCACCTAAAATGATATTGTTTTCAGTTCTTTTTAGAGATTTGGATGTTGATCTCCTCGACCTTTAGTCCATAAGGAGGTTCCATTTTTGTTCTATAAGCTTTTTAAGTCGGATTGTACTTCTTTTGCCTAATAGGTGTCATATTATCTCAGTTGTTCAAATTCTTCTGTTCCCTCTTCTTCTGATAATGTCTCTATCATCAAAGTCCAGTATTAGAGTCACTTGGAGTGTCCCAATCTTATCTTGTCCTTATTTACATGATTTGTAATTGAATCTCTAACAAAACTCAAATCCAAAATGTCTTTCTGTAAGATATTGCCAAGTGCACCCAAGAGAGAATGACATGCACTCAAGTTATAAAAAACAAGATTTAAGAGTAGGAATATGAGCCTCATGAACAATCTTTGTCAATGTTAACCGGCAAGTTTGGCTTGCTTTCCTCTTTGAGGAGCTTTTGTTTATGCAAATTATGGGTTGTCAAGCCATCAGTTATAAAAATAACGATGCATTTGGTGTAGACTGATTGCAAAGCTGCATAACAGTTACATATAATATTTTGCGGTTCTATTAAATTGAGTTTTTTTTCTGAAACTCAAAGTGTTCCACGACAGAGAGAGTTTGCATTGGCTGCTTAAGGTACTTGTCTGTGTTACATGACTTAAAAGATCTCCAGCACACCCAGAGAGAAACACAAAACAAGGCGCTGTATTTACATTTCTGTCTGCAGAAAATGAAAATGAGTAACCACACCTAAATATATCCTGAGCCAAATTATCAGTGATTTATACAAATACTTGGACCTTATATTGCAAATGTTAGCCAGGCACTTCAGCAAATTGCTTCAGATGAAAACATTGTCTGTAGGAACATAACACAAGTTTGTTGAGGCCTGCAATTGTTTGTGTTGAGTGTTGAACAAATGACAGTTACCCCACGTTGGAGCAGCATATTAAGGCCGATAAGCGGAAACCTTGACAAAAACGAGTCACTGTATAAGAGAGATTGCATCTTCAGCAGCATTACTGAAGGAGTAAAGTGTAGCTCTCCTAATATAGAGCATGTCATAGATATGACATTGATTTTAATGAAGTACTGGAATGGAACTCAATGTCAGCAAATATCTATTCTCAAATGATCCAGATTGCTGATGGGCTGCAAACAATGCTGATTGCTTCATAGAGATATCAAACAATTTACCTCACTTCCTTATACCAGTGGATTTTTCTTACAGTAAAACCCCAAGTGATTTTTTCCTCCACATTAATGGATTACTCTATATAAATAACACACAGCTGATTTATTTGTCAGGAAACACAGCTGCATCAGTGTCATCAATCCTCATCCTTGCACTCACGTACTTTTGTTTCATCTCTGTAATTAAGGCTTTTGAAATAACACACATTTGCCGAAGATGCCATCCATCAGCACTAGTCTCAGGCATGCTTGGCCTTATTAGATAACACACAGAAACACAATCTCTCAACCAAATAGCCACAGCTGGGACAGACCACACATATGATTGTGGTGCAGAGAGCAGGTGCCAGTCTAATTAATATTTCAGCTTGCAGCTTCTCACCATCTATACACTGAGGAAGTTGAATGACACAACAAATTATGACTGGTTGCTGGCAGGCATCAGTTGGTGTCTTTGAATAACTAATGGTGATGTCTTCTCGGAAATTATTTGTAATTTATCTTTGACTCCCAAGTTCCCCCACAAACTAATTCACTTTACAAAACCCACATAGCACACAAAACAAAACACTCAGGTTACTGGAAAACTCTCCATGAGTTTATAAACAAATAACTTAAACTTAATTAAATCAAGCATAATGTGTGTTTATGGTTCTATAGTTTAAATTTTCACTCCATTTATGTGTAAGCTGAAAAGGAATATCTGAAAAGGAAATGGTTTTCCTTTTCAGAAAAACAATTTTTTCCACCTTTGATGATATTATAACAATAAATTACTGTGATAAAAGCCAAACATCTCAATTGCCCAACATCAACGCTGCAAAGGGATGGCATATAGTACCGTAATTTCCGGACTATAAGCCGCGACTTTTGTCACACGCTTTCAACCCTGCGGTTTATACAAAGATGCAGCTTATTTATGAATTTTTTTCTAATGGCCACCAGGGGCGCTCGAGCAGAAAAGGTAAGAGTGAGACAGGTGGAATATATGTGTAGAGGAAGACGCAAGTTTAATGTAA
>CAEFZY010012206.1:0-16128 GCA_903066815.1 Brachyrhaphis roseni
CAACAACAACAACAACAACAACAACAACAACAACAACAACAACAACAACAACAACAACAACAACAACAACAACAACAACAGATATTTAATGTATTTTAGTGCCAAGCTATTCAGTGATTCAGGGACAAAAGCATTACAAACGAACATAAAAATAATAAAATAAAAATGCTTCACAGTTTTCCATGCGACGTCTCCTTTCTCAGCACTGAATAAATAACATCTCTCCAGTCTGCCACTGGAGGGCAGTGTTGCTCCTTAACCGCAGCTGCACTTCTTTCTTCAGCTCCTTATCCCCCCTCTTTTCTTTTTGCATTCATCCTGTTACCACAGAGACCGGGGCACTCCCAAAGCCTTCTGAGCGAGAAACACTTCATGGCATCACAGTGCTGCTGAGATGCTACCAAATGAATACATTCCCCCAACTCAGGGCAATAATTAGCTTGCTGCTGCTGCTGCTGCTGCTGTTGTGTCCATGTCTCTGTATGTCTGGGCAGGAAGGCACTGTAACATCAAAGAAGGAATTAACACAAAGAGCACAATCACAAGGATTTTTGCCTCGTAATGTGAAACACTTCTGCAGGCTTGCTTCATTTTCCCCATCTCACCCTCTTCTGATTGACCCACCTCATAATTCTGCCTTTTATTTGACTAATTACCTGTCAATCATTGCAAGCAGTTGTTCAGGGCTTGCATTTGCAGACAGAAGGATTAAAATTAGGGGATCGGTGCACCATTTTTTTGCATTTCACTGTAGTAAGTCATAACATGAGTCTCTCAAAGCACTTTCGATGAAGGTACAGATATAATGAAGAGTTCCTAACAACAGCATGAGTTGTACATTATGAGCTCATAGTCTTCAAACTCATTAAGTTGACAAAAATTTTTGCGTGCCAGAACCAGAAAATTGCTTGTAGATGAGTCAGAATGCTAAAATATCCTGGCGATATCATTTGTCCTTGGAAGAAGTGTATTTGTTCCATATGGAACAAGTTACCTCCAAAACCAAAAAGGAATCAAAACAAATAGTCACTTAGTGGGCAGAGAACACAAGAAATTACAGATGCTTTTCTCATTCAAATACAGAGGCATATTTCATAAATATTTTATAAAACCAAACTTTCAAGGAAATCCTGTGGATATTTTTTAGAATGTCTAGGTATAGAAATTATGATCTGACATAAATTTGTTATAAAAGTATTACTGAAAAACTACATAATTTTTAAAGTTTAATCAGTGATACTTTTATAACAAATTTATGTCAGATCATGATTTCTTGGTTAATGTCAAGTTGTCCTAATGAAGACATTTTTGTCTAGGTTAATGACAAGTTGTCATAACAGACATTTTGGATAATGTCAACTTTGTATTAAAAGTGTCACGATTTACCGAATGACACTTTATGATAACAGTCATAAATGTTCATGAAGACTTACTCATGTTCATGACAGGTGTTATGTCATGTTTATGATGTTGTTATGACAGTCTTATTCACAACCTGTCAAATAAAGTGTTACTAAAAACTTTACTGTTCTTGTCTTGCAATGTGGATGTTTTACGTGTAAAAACTAAAGCCAGCCCCTTATTCTATGCGTTGCTTCACACAGAAGGCCTGAACCCTCAGCTATGGAGAAACAATTGCATCTCATTTGAGGTGTGAATTTTCAAACAGTTGGATTTAACTTTACCAAATCCCTAACATTTGGTCATGATATATGTAATGCACCAGCTCTAAAAAGTTCACTAGAAATATAATGTATAACCCAATGGGTAGTATGACATCTTTGCCAGCGATAAAATGTCTTAAATATTTAATTTTTAACTAATTGCTCAATCTTTGGAAGCATGGTCAACACAGACTGAATTCTTTGTTCACTTCCCCTGCTGCCATTGCCAAACTACAACCCTATATAAGCAGACTACAATTTTAAAGCAGCACAAAAATCAACATCATCATTCATAACTTCCTCAGTTTGCTGAAATTCAACTGGGGAAATCGAGATCAGTAAGAGAAATCTCTAAAGGAGCACTGTAGGGAGATTAGAATCAAATGGAATTGCAGAAGAATACAATAGCCAGGCTACTAATCCCTCTTCATATTGCTGATAATTCAATCCCTGCAACTGAGTTAATATTAATATTAAAGTCTTAGGGATTCAACTGCTAGACCACACAAATGTTAGAGGTGGATTACTACAGCATTAAATCTCCAAATAGCTTTCCCTTTACTTGACAACAATTTTTACATCCCAGGCAAAATGTAGAAAAACATGCTGACATTACTTTACTAGATAACAGGATAATATTATATAAAGTCCTAATACTCTCACATCCTGAAAAGTCAGTCTTCCAATGAAAGGCTGGATTGCTAATCATCACCAACATAGAAGCAACATTTTCAGCAACAGTAAAACTGAAAAGCAAACCGTTTTACCACAGTATATCCCGTCCCCATCTTCCACCACCGTCATCAGCTTCAAATGAAAATCCCCAAATTATGTATGTCTAATGCTAATGTGGCACTTATGCAAAATAACATTGAAATACTGCCTTTTTTGTGTTTTTACAAATAGCATACAAGAATCATTAATTTTTGTGTTTCAAATAATTTCTTTGAAATAGAGATTTTTAAACACTCATCAAATTTTAAATTTGATGAATTAAATTTAATCCACACTCATCAAAAACAATGAAATGGCCTGTTTGTCACCAACAGGAAAGTCTAGCTTTAGTGGTGTCAGTAGCAAATGATCACACAGCTGCTGCTTTCTGCAAGTGCTTGCAAATTTATTTGTGACTGGTTTCTCACTCTGTTATTTTCTTTTTCTTCAGAGTGAGAGTTGAGAAATTTAGTGCACCACAGAAACACACAGGAGAGGAAACAATACACAAACAAACTCAAAATTACAAACAAACCCAACATGTTTTTTGATTGTGGTTACAGTACCTGCAGTGAACATGCACAGCTGGAAAGAATAGTAGCTGGGTTGAACATTCAAAACTTTTGCTCAAGCATTGCTTTAGCATATTTTTTCTCTTGTAAAACGTAAGAAGTACCTGTCCAAGAAATTACTCAAGTAGGAGTAAAAAAGTGCTTGGTAAAAAAAAAAGAAAACTCTAGTCCAGAGTAATTGAGCAGGACATCTTATTTAATATTTAAAAATGATATCAGACTGATAAAAAGCATAAGATCATATGCAAAGTTTGGTATTTTAAAAACTAAAATGAAAACAATGCATACCAATATATTACATAATAAAAAAATGTCAAATTAAGCCAGAAGAAACACTTTTTCACGTTTTTTTCAATGTAAAACTTAAGCCAAATGCAATAGGCAAACTAATAAAATAGGTGACATGTGTCATAGAAAGGTAAAGCAATAAATAGTGTCTGCTGCATCTTTTTCACCTTCACATATCTCAGCAAGATCAGCCAATACAAACTAACATCAGCACAACAAAACCTGTGTTCAAGCAATAATGCACATTTTAACATAAACTGTAGGATTGTGTCTGTATCTGGTGCATTTTTGGTTAAATCATGTTTGTTCTTCATGTGGAGAAGTTACTCACAGTGAGTGAGGCATCCAGAAATTTTACTCAAATGCTTCATAATAATATTATTTAAAAAAGTACAAAAAATATGGTGTAGTAAAACTACTCCTAAAAGTACATTTCTTTTTCAAAAAGTTAATCGAGTAAACATGAAAGTAATTAGTTACTACCCACATCTGGAAAGAATATGCAAATTTCCCTCATAACTGAGACTGAAACATGGGACTTTATTCCAACAACTGTGCAATTGTGCCTGTTAACCAAGAGAAAGTGATTCAAGTTTTATGGCTGAACTCAAGTCATAAATAAGTTACAAAAACAAAGGCAGAAGACTTGACTTAGAATTGCTGTCTCAAGGCTTTAGACTTATCTTAGAGTCATGTTGGATTTCAGTCTCACTGTTTAGCCCATATAATAAAGGATGGAAGCTCGGAGCCATGAAAGGTGATGCACTGCAAAGTTGATGTGCTGCATCACCTTTCGTAAGCCCTTTCATATCTTCTTGCTATGTCCATATTGTCCCAAGAAAGGGCGCGATGATACCGTAGCCTTTGAAAATTGCAGATCACTAGAAACTTGACAAAGCCTTGTTACTCAGAGGCTTGAGATTGGACCTGTTACTCAAAAATTTGGGACTAGACTTGAACCTGTCCTTCAAACACTTGAGACTTTCTTTGGACTTACCTCTCAAAACAAGATATTTAACCTGACTGTAGATGAGAGGATAACCTCCTCCTCAAAGAGTTGAGACCTGATGTGGACTCGCCACTCTAAGACTTTGGACTTGACTTACTCTTGCCCAAAAAAGACTACTAAAGCATAGCTAATTAAAAACTAAAGTCTTGAGTCTTGACTTTTGCATTCCCTTCAAAGTTGTGATACTTACAGTAGACAGTATACTACTTACCCTACAACTTAAGAGTTAGAGTTAGCTTTATTCTTCATACCGAACTTAACTGAAGCTTGCCATTGAAAGACTTGAGGCATAACTTGCCTCTCATAGACTTGTGACTTAACTTGGACTCTTGTTTTATAGAATTGAGATTTCACTTGACTGCGACAGACTGGCGACCTGTCCAGGATGTACCCTGCCTCTTGCCTGAAACATTCACTGGAGATAGCACTCCTCCCGACCCCGCTTGGGACAAGGGTGTGCAGAAAATGGATGGATGGATGGATGGATGGATGGATGGGAGATTTGACTTGAAACAGACTCTCAAAGACTTGATGCTTAACTTGGACCTGATAATAAAAACTTGTGAACCCCTCTGTATGACTCTAATCTAGTTACACTTATCCCCTTGGGGTCGTGACTCAGTCCTAACATAAAAATTAGGGCCTCAGACTTTGAGGTTATCCAAATTATTAAAATTAAGAAAGAAATTAAACCTGAAGCCCACTGAACTAGGGATCCTACACTTCGTGGCTACATTTATACATAATGTCCATAAAAGAGATAGAACCACTGACAAAGAACAAACTGCATGGAGTACAACATTCATTAGCAAAAGAGTTTGACTTATCAAGAGTAAATATATCAAGTTATTTCTAAGGCTGTTGAGAGATGAGTTGATTCCTAGTACAAATACAATACTCCTGATCATGTGAATGTCAACTCCAGACAACACAGAAAAAGCTTTGTGAAAGGTTTATATTAGCGTTGTCAGGGCCGAGGAGTCAAATTGGGATTAAAAAGACCTGCACAGCGACAGTTCCGGAAAAAAAGAGACGGGCTACTGGGTTGATCCACCTTTGTTTTTGGAGTCTGGCTGTGTGGAATCTGACACAGGAGCTTTTATCAATGTGTCACGCTGTGGTTGTGAAGCTGTGACACTCGATAGCAAAAATACTACTCCATCCCATCCTGTTCTTCTGGGCTTCAACACATTCTCCAGGCCTGTCAAACACTTTTTAGACTGTGAAAATCTTTGGTTCTGACAGAGTCTGTGACGTTCACTTTTTGTTTTGATATATGCAGCACCTCTCACAGATGACAGGCATTAGTTGACTTTCCCTCCATGTAGGTGTACATGTGCTGCAGAGTGGCTTGATGAGGTTTTTTAGTGCTTGAAGTGATAAAAACTTGACCAAATCTTCCTGTGACATTGCCTCTGAGCAGGGGCGCCGTATAGGGGGGAAACATTTTGCCAATTCCAAGGGCCCCTGACAAACAGGGGGCCCTCCTCAATTTTTTATTTATTTTTTTTCATAGAAATTTTCAAAAATGTGTCCCTGTCAATTACAAAATTAATTAAATTGTGTATTCTAAAATTGTTTTTAGCAGTAAAAATTAAATGTTACCACTCCCAGACCAAAAAGCACACATTTGCCCTGAACACCCTCTGGATCTGCATGAAATGGTTTGTTCCTGCTAGGAGCGCTTGATGGTGACGGTGTTCAGCAGCAGTCAGCAGAAAACAAGAACGACTGTGGTGGTTACTATGCTGCTAAGAAAAAAATAATAAAGTTAGGTTTTCAAAAAATAGAGAGACAGAGAAACTGATAGAAAAAATGTAAGCAACCTACTTGCATACTGTATGTGGACTGTTGCATGTAAAATTCATTAGCAGTAAATATTGTGCTAGTTATTAGTATTGGACCAAAGAAAGCAAGGCAGTGCAAACCTTTAAAATGGTGACATTTTTGATAGGTCAGATAGACTCAAAAAATTGTAACAGCAGCTGCGTGGGGGGGCCCAATTCAATTTTTTGTCATGGGGCCCAAGATTCCTGGTGGCACCCCTGCCTCTGAGCACACTGCAAGGGGAAAGTCAGGTTCTTTCCAGACACATAAGCATGAAAGCAACACGTCTCCTTCTCTACCTCTGCCACACCACCTCCTCCTCATCATCATCACCATCATAATCCTGTGACGGTTGATTGTTCAACTCCCACTCTTAACTGACTTAACTTAGTCATTACTTTGTTCAAAGCCAGGAAACTAACTTCTGTTTGCTGAAACGTGTTATCTTCTGTACCTTTCATGCCTTCTTTTGCTAATTATTGTGTCTCAGAGGATCTCATGCTGGGAGCTCAGTGCTTCTCCTTGTTCACTTTGTCAGGTGTAAAACAGTACATTGTTGTACCTCATCAGAGTCTGCATGCACCTTTCCTTTTCCATCCCTGTTGTGTGTTCTCTTTGTTTCCTATGTCTGAACTTTCAGAGTTCTCTTTTTCAGTTGAGTCTGCAGTAATAAGTCTCAACAAAGGGTCCGCCGTTTGTCAAGTTAACCTTATTGATTCGTCGTCTCCTCTCTGGTGCATCTCACACTACTGCCTCGGAGAAAACTTTCTACACAGTGTCTAACGAGAACTCCTCGGAAACAGAACTGCAGCTGCTGCTTTTTGCTGCCTCTTATTAAACAAAAAATAAGAAAATAAATAAAAAATCAACTGAGTAAAATTCACCCTCCTGGCAAAATGGAAACCTTCCTGAAATGAAAACTGAATAGAAAAATATATTCTGCTCTATCTGCTTGCTGAAAAATAGTCAAGAAATAAAACAGACTCCCAGAGTTGGACATTGAACAGCTAAAAAATCAGGTGATGTTCTTCTTCCGTCTACAGAGAGAGACACAGTTCCTCTCAAAGGTGTTCCCGCTCATGTTAAAATATCTGGTTTGTGTTATGCGAAACAGTGAGATCATGATCAATAATTTCCAAATGCTTCTCAAAAATAACAAACATTTGTCACTGAACAAAACTTTAGAAACCCACTTATGTAAGTGTGCACATACCCTCCCTTTTTATCCAGTCTTCTTTGACTGGACAACATTTGGCTAAACTACATTGGAAAAATTCTCCAAGGCTCTAGACTGTAAGAAAATTTCTTGTCCACAGCCCTAATCTTGTGTGATCCCATGCACTTTCTTGCTCAGATTTGTGTTTGGTCTCTTGCTATTCTATTCCAAATCTTATAGCCTCTCAACAAGTTCTTATCTGAAACCTATAGCAGACACGTGCGGCCACCACCATGACTCACTGTGTTTGTCAACAGACAGACCGTAAACATTTGTAGTTTGAGCTAATTAGCAAGGCACATCCAGAGATTCGCAAATAACAGGCTGCCAAAGCTTCAGTATAACAATTTAAAAAAATGTAATTTATTAATAATTGTCATTGCAGAACAGAGCCATGTGGTCATAATATCTGAGTCCCAAGCAGCGCAGTTACTGTTATGTTTTATATAATTACTGTATGTTAAGTTTAATGAAATCCCTTTGAATTTACTCCATAAAATTCTGAAGCCATAGTTGCTTTTTTATACACTCAGAAACAGGTTATTGAAAACCTGTGTCTCTAATTCTTGTGATGTACGCTCCCTGGGTTGAATGTGTGGCCTTCAAATGGCTCGGCTACACAAATGATTCAATTACTCCTCTTTTTAAATGTGCAAGCAGAGATAACGTTTTGCTGCCAGAGAAGGAGAGAATGAAATTAGGCTCAGCTAACTTCTCTTTGCCCTCTACACTTGTATTGTGGTTTTCTATTAAAGCCCCCTATCTTTGTTGTAATGAGTTCAGTCCCTTTACAGGAGAAGCTTCCCAGGTTTTGCACAAAACTCCTTTCTGTTTGTGTCCATATGAACTCTGAGCATAAACTACCATAAAGGTGGTGAAATAATGCATGGTTTTTAATTCTTTTTACCCCAGAATTAAAAACCTTCTGGGGTAAAAATGATCCTCTCTAGCCCCCTTTTGTTTCTATGCTTCACTTTAATTCGGAAAGAAAATTATTGTTGCAACCAAGTCAGACAGTTTCAAAGCACGTTGACAGAACAAAAATAAGCTTGATGAAGCATGAAAAGAGATATGTATATTGAAGAGATATTTTTAAGTTTGATTTTCAGCTTTAAGACCAAACCAGAAGAAATTCATAATATAAAAGGAAATTTGGTTTATTTGGAAAAGGATTTAAGGGATAATAGTGCAAATATCTCAAAAATAAGTCAAGACTTATTTGGACTTAGCCTAATACACTCAGTTCTTTCAGGACAATTTAATAACACAACAGTAAAATTGAACACTAATATTTAACATCAGTTATATTTGTGTCCATGTTTAAAAAACAAGATAATGTCATGTCATAGAAAGCAGAGTGATGCATTATATTCATCGTACTTTTCATGTAAATACAGCAAACATCAATAGAAACCTGGACAGAAAACTAAAAATGGATCATCTGGTCTTTAGACTGATTGATCCAATACATATGGTCAGGTAATCAATTACAAAAGACAGCTACAATCTTCTTGGTTCTCGGAACTGGAAATCCTACAGAAAACCTGAACTAAACAGAAGAGAGGATTAGAAACAAGGGCAATGTATACATGCAGTAGTACACTACAGTTTATAATTACTTACTAAAGAAGGATCTACTACGTCATGGATTAAATTGTCTTATCTTACCATTCGAAAAATAATAATATAGTTCTGATCAAAGCATTTTGACTTTCTCTCCTAAGTGTGACACACATTAGCTGTTAGAATCAGACCTTTACCATCTTCTTGTGGTCAGTTTCTGTTCAGATCTGACGTACTATGTGGCATCAGTAGGTATTTCCATTCAGCTGCTTCGAAGAAGAGCACAAGTTGATAAACAAGATCAAATTGCACAAACAGGCAGTAAAAGGGGAAGAGCTGTAGTTGCTATGGTAACTCCCAACATCGCATCTCATTCTGGACGAGGAAAACCGTGATCCAGCGGGACTTAGGGAGTGACAGGCAAACAAAGTGATAGTCGGTGCTAGTAATAAGGGGTGACTGTTGTCACCTTATGCTGCTTGCACTACACACGCATGCACACATGCACACCCACCCCCACTCACACACACACACACCCCAAGCGTGTGTTTTAAACACACACTTAATGTGTGTGTTTAAAAAGAAATTCATTCATTTGAATTTCTTTCTTAGACCGCAACCCACGTCCTCCATTATTATTATTATTATTATTATTATTATTATTATTATTATTACTTACACTCTCAGTGAGTGCCGGATGGAGACATCCTCGAAGGAAGCGGGTCTAAGTGGAAAACCATTTGGACCAACCCATGGATATAATCTGCATCAGAGGAAGGCCTGAGGCTCCCTCTGTTTGCGTAAACGGCAAACGGGCTGCTGCTGTCGCACGCTGGCATCTGCAACACCTTCACAGAGCGGCAGCTGAAATGTCAGACGTTAACTGACGGGGGGAAGAGGGTGTTTTATTTGGACTTTGAATTTTGTCATAATATTTTCTGGTACTATTGTGATAACAATAAAAATGACAATGAAAAACTATTTATTATGTATCTTTTAGGTAACTCTAGGGCTGGGACTGCACTAGAGTTACCTAGCATCACAAAAACAACCACTGTTATTGAAAAATGTTCCAGTTTGAAACATGCTTCTTCAGGATGCCAGTTTCTTAACTAATTGTTATTTATATCACATAATGTTCATATAATGTTTTCAAATGTTCAGATATTTTTGGACTTTTTTGTTCAGATATTTGTGGAACAAACAGGAGGAAATAGTAAAAATAAAATTTCCGATAAAACTGTCAATTTTTTAAATACACGTCAATAACTGAAATTAGTTGAGACAACAATAAATCAAAATCCATAATCATAAGAAATTTTTACAGTAAATTATAACAACATTAAGATAAGATAAAAACCCTCCCCTCGACAAGAGTACTGAATACAAATAGGAACAAGAGTTTTCAATACTTTAAAACTCTCCCGCTCTGCTTCTTTTTTGTCACCTCCTTCATACATTTCAAAACTGTAGACAAGTGCTGAGCTTATTAGTGAGGATTTAGAATCACTAAACCAGGTGTCGTAGGTGCTGGCTCCCAGAATAACAGAAAGCCAGTAGTATAACCGCAGACGTCTGTAGAAAGAATATGCTGTGCGATAGTTAATGACGAATGGTGTTTGAACAGTGCACAAGCTTATTCTGCTCATTAATAAAAATTTTGTTGTTTTGGTTTGGCATTTTGAACTGAAAAGATAAAACCATATAAGTTAGGTGATGTCTAAAATTTTTCAGGAATTATGCCACACATTACTGTCTGACAATAAATTCTGTTTGCAGCAAGTCATTAGAAGAAAAGGGTGCTCCATGAAGATATTTGACATAAAGAAGTTGACTAATTTTAAGGCTGCCATATGCATTTAAAGTAACAGTTAGGGTTTCTCTTTGGACAGACTTGTAATGTTAGTTGAGCTTATTTTATTTGCTCTTGATTGATTTGTTCATAGCAAATAGCTGCTGTTTTTTTATATTTTGACAGTAAACTTAATTTGAAAAATAATTAACATCATCTGTTTGTAAGAAGCAAGCTTGGGGTAACCCAGTCTGGTCTCATATGAAAGCCATAAGGATGATTGTTTTTCTTAATTCATAAACATAGAAAATGCCTTTCTGTAGTTCCCCAGGTTATCCTTTTCTAAAATCTATAGTAGTCTGATTATCAAAAACAATAAAAAGAAAGAAAGCAAAGAACAAAATATATTCTTTGCAAGAACAACATTTGTACAGGGCTTTATTAAGGATAATAAAAACATCTTTTTATAACTAGCAGGTCTTATCAGTATTTTGTTAAATTTGGGATTAAACCTCTCAAATCAATTATTGTAAATGAAAATGGTACAGAATGGAAACCACCTTGGTCTTGTATAATGATAATAAAGTCAGGGATGAGAAAGAAAGCCTGCTATTTTAGAAAGTATCATTTCTTAATTAACTCATTTATAAAATCTTTTGACATAAAACACACTGCAGGACATATTAGATAGTAGGAAAAATTACAAGCGAATAAAGCTTGAGAGTTTTTTGTTCTTTATCCTGCTGGAGTACTAAAATTAATTCAACACCTGTGGCCTTTATGGTCTACATTAAGCAACATTTTCTGTGATCAACGCTACACCCCGAAGACACCATAATTTAAAAGATCAATCTTGTGTCTGTGTATTATTATTCTCACTATAACTAAATATTTATCACACTTAATGTGTGAGAACTATTTTGAAAGCCTAATGGCTCAAACAACACAAATTACAGCCTACTTCTTTCACCTCCTGACATTTGCAGAAATATTCATCACATCTTGGCATTTGGAAATGTGAATCCCAGCTTTCACTGGGTAAACGCTACTCTCTTTTGGCTCAGGCATCCTAACTGAAGAGGTCTAGGTGTCCAAACGTCACATGCAAGTCCTGATTAAAAGAGCAGCTTTCTGATCACCACGTTCTCTACCACTGGGACGGGTTACTACTGAATTCAAATACACTTCAAAATGTTTTGTATTTTTTCACATTCAGTTATATGTAGCATTTCACGCTTTCTCTCTTTTAAGTAAGTTTAAATGACAAAAGCCCTCTTGGGCAGCTGACTGCCATGGTCCATAATCTTGCAAAGAATATATACTTCTAAAAGCCTTAATATATCCAAATAACATTGACTGGCCCCTGCCTGTTAATAATTGTCGCTGACAGATCTCAACTTAATCTCAGATATTTCATGGACAGAAAAAAACATCTTACATTTTTAATCTCTCCAAGTTTTTGCTGTTTTTTAATAAAAGTCTATTTTTTTTAACAGTAGGCCTCCATTTGGGTTGAACGACCAGCACAGCTCCTTGCAAATAGCTAATATCTAGAAATACTTGAAAGCCCCTCTACACACATTTACAGTTTAAAAGCTTTAAAAGTTCAGATCTCAAATATATCTCACTATGCATTGAGAAGCACATTTGAAACCATCATTGCAGCACTACAGAAGTCAGTAGCTACAGTCTTCTTTATCTTTGCTTTGGCCAATGAGAGCAAAGGAAGATAAATGGCGCTCCTGGATTGGTTGCTTTGCAAAAGCTAGCAAATAGAGAGTCAAGTATAAAGATGTTGAAGTATTCCAGCTTTCCAAGCTGCATTTTCCTTTCAGATATTTTATATAAGCTCTACGAAAAAATTAATTAATAGCTGTTTTTTTCAAGAATATGTGAATTCTGAACCTTGAATATGCGCCCACTGAACTGTTATTTATGAATCTCTACATCTTTTTGCTTCACATAGAGTCAAATTAGTTTCTGATACGTTTTTAGTGTTCCAGCGTGAGAAACATTCATCTTTTGGCATTACATTCATTCGTGTTGTTTTATGCAGAAAGGTAGTTGAATGTGTGCTTTAGAGTTACCATAGATTCTGTAGAAGTGTTTGTCTTCTTCAGTCATGTTTGCTTTTCACAAGGTGTAGGTGAATTTTTTTTAACCCAAGGAGAATGGATACATTTTCTTACATTTTCTTTCTCATAATGATACATAATGTGTCATTATGTTTTTAAATGACACATGAAAAGAAAAAAAAATTCTGCAGTCTGTGTAAGACGTCACCAAAGAAAAGCTGTCTTCACTCTGTTCATTTCTCTGTATTTTACTGCGACAGTATACTTTCGGGTAAAGGATCACTTGACTTTTTGCTGTTTTAGGGACAGAGTAAAAGTTTCATGAATTATTTTCTCCTTATTGATACAGAAGATTCTTAGTAGCAGATAGAGTTTTTGGATGTGTGTATTTTACAGTTTATGGATAAATTATTCATTGGATCAGAATTATGAAAATGTCTGCAGAGTTTCAAATTTGAATAAACACATGACTGCGTCTGTATATGAGAAATGGCACCAAAATAAGTCCACAGTTAGTAACTTAAGAGGATTAGTTGTTGAGTATGCAAATAAACCTCTCAATAATAATCCAGTGGTGAGATCGCCAACTGTTATGAATCACTAGATTAAAAGATTGAGCCTGAAAGGAAAATCTAACATGGGTTTGTCATGAAGTAGAAGCAGAAAAGTTTGGCTTCACATCAAAGGTAAAATCGGGCATTTAGTTTTGGAAAAAATAATTTTGAAAAACCAATGCCATTAATGAAATCCAGAACTGACATAGCTATTGAACAACTGTGTGTTTCTAAGATATTTAAAGTTTCTGACTTAACCTTTTATAATATTTTTCTGATGTTTCTCTGGTGTTTTCCAAAACTCCTCAGTTTTGGAAACTCTGAGGAGTTTCTCTCTTTTATTGAGAGTGTCCCTCTCTCAATAAAAGAGAGTGTCCCTCTCAATAAAGGGACACTCTGAATATAAAAGAGAGTGTCCCTCTCTTTTATTCACTCTGAATAAAAGAGATAAAAGAGAGTGAGGGACACTCTCTCTCTCTTATTGAGAGTGTCCCTCACTCTCAATAAAAGAGCCACCTTCAGCTTTGGTGTGGATCTTTCTGAAAGCCTGTCAGTGTGTTTGGCCTTTATTCTCCTATCTCAGTATCATGTATCTATCCTGGATGTCATTCCCTTAGATATGATGCCATGGGTGAATAATGCTCCATCGAATTCCTAGACATCTGATACTTCAACTTTCATCACAACTGTGAGATATTATGTAAATCACACATATGCACTACTATCACAGAGCCAACAGAAATGTCACACAAAGGCAATGTGCCAATAATACAGTTATCTAATTAGATACTTTAGGTAGATGCTTTCTCTTCACTGATTAAATTCATTTCCTTCATGTAATAAAATGTCATGGCTCCAACTGACAGCAACTTGATCCACTTTCTGACTTGACTAAATTAACTAATTACTTGAGCACTTCAGGGCAATCAGAAGGTTTTACATGGTAAGAAAACAAATCCCAGTGTTTGTTCAATTTCTAATTTTAGTGTTATGAACTTTCACATTTATTATGCCAACTGAGGTTTTGAACATCTGAGCTGGAGCTCTTGGGTGTTTTGCAATTTGTTTAATGGATTGACCTTGAACATGATTTGCTGGAATGTCCACTCTTGGGTCAGCTGTCTTACATGTTTTCCAATAGTGAATGATAGTTTTAATGATGAATTTTAAAAAGTGTGCAAGAGGCCAATCAGTCCCAGATTGACACACTACAACAACTGCTTTTGTAAAGTCATAGCCATTATTTTAGCACACAAGTGTAATAGAAATCAAAATCCTGTTTTTTTAAGAAATAGTCACATCCTATGGAAACACTGTTTTCATTTGGCACAGCTAGCTGATAGCTACACTTGTGTAAGTCTTTCAAAGCAGGGTAGTTTACTTAATCTTAAAATTCATCCTTGCAATTTTTTAGCTTTTGAAATGGGTCATAGGGCGTGTATTATGAAACCCCTTTTACAGTCCTCTTCAAAATATCAACACAAGCCTTTATGTGTTGGTTGTGCATTAATACATGTCATTGTGTATTCAACATATTTTCAATGGCCATATAAAAGAGGTCCCTAAAGAGATGCTGTCTTAATCTATTGGGTGCTTGTGGTCACATCAGCGATGCCACTACCAACGCTCAATACTGATAATTATCCATTCAGGGGTCGTCGTGCTTCATATTTTTTCTCTGACCTGATGGTGCGTCATGGTTGCAGCTGGACACACATGAGTGGTTTTAGACTCTGCAAAGCTGATAAGCATGCAGTGGTGATTGAACTGATGAGGCCAATGTTACCTGAACATTTCACCCTTGCTCACAAAATACTGTCATACAGTCTTAAATTAGGGTGAGTGTATTAGGTTTCTACTGGTCCACTGTTTAAAACAGTAGGGCAGCAAGAGGTTGAAAGTGTTGTATTGTTTTAGGTTTTAAACCCACTTCAACATATTGTATAGTGGGATAATGAACATACAGTGTCGGTGGTCTCTTGTTAAATGTCTCTTTGTAAGTTGTACCTTGTTAAATGTTTGGCATGACTCATTTTGGATACTTGAATTCTCATGGTAGAATTAGTGGAGATCTTTTAAACTTGTTAGTTTCCTGCTACAGACTTGGCTTTTAGGCATAATCCAAAGTGTTCAAACTAGTAGAGGCCACGGTCAATCCAGCATAAAGTTAGCCTTTTTATCCACTCCAAAATCAGTAGGGATGTACGTTAGAAATCATATTTAAACAATCATTGGTGTCCAATTATTTTAGTTGTTGCCTTGTCTCCTCTAACACAAGCATTTCTCCAGAAGCTATTTGGTATGTACATGTGGACAGCTGCAAATGTCAGTGGAGGTTCAAGGTGTTGATTTTTGTTGAAGGTGTTTTTTTCTAGCACCCTATAAGTGCATGATGTTAAATTGGCTGGATTGTGGAGAGTAACCCTGGTGTTCCAACATGTTCCAGTTAATGATCAGCTAAACTCCTTGAAGACTGTTATCTCAAATGTATCTTATAATGGATGAAACAGAGTTCTCCCATAGTGATGGTCATATTGGAAGCTCTTTCCATCACTTAAAAACCAGTTGTGAAATGGAACTACCGTATTTTCCGGACTATAGAGTGCACCTGATTATAAGCCGCACCTAGTACATTTGTAACGAAAAACAATTTTATACATACAGAAGCCGCACCTGTCTATAAGCCGCACGTGCCTACATACAGACGGTACACAGAAAGAGTTTTCAAAGTTTTAGTAATATACCTTAGCTTTTCTTTCCAAACAGTGCCTGTGATGCGGCAGTAACACAGCAGCAACATGGTAGCACAGCACTAACAGGGCTGGTTAAAAAAAACATACCGGTGAGAGCCGTC